>JABUQX010109898.1:0-17266 GCA_015478945.1 Trachelipus rathkii | reverse complement strand
TGAGGGGAACAAGGGGGACCGCAGGGGACAACGGAGGAAGAGAGAGAGAGAGAGAGATAGATATGAGAGAGAGAGGAAGAGAGAGAGAAGAGAAGAGATAGGAGAGAGAGGAGGAGGAGAGAGAGAGAGAGAGCAAACCACCGTCTACAAATATCAGGCGTGGAAGAGATGCAGAGATGAATGTGAAAACGAACAAGTAACAAAAATACGGAGGACGCAAGGCGAAAAAAAAGAAAGCCAGCCGGGGAGAGAGATAAAGAGGTAAGGGAGAGAGGAGAGATGAGAGATGAGGATGAGAGAGAGATGAGAGAGAGAGAGAGAGAAGAGATATGGAAAACAGAGGGAGAAGTGTTGAGAGAGCTGAGTAGGAGAGTGGATAGGAGAGGAAGAGGGAGGCGGGAGAAAGCCGCGGGGAATGGGAGGGCGGGGGCCGGAGAAAAGCCAAAAGAGGGGAGACGCAAAACGGACGGATCCGGCAAAGAAAAAAAAACACCAAAAGAGAAAACAAAGCGTAAGAAGAGGCACGGGAGGAAGGAGAAGTGCACAAAGAAGAGGGCAAGAAAGAAAGGCACGGTGAAGGAGACGGGGAGAGGAGACCACCAACAGGCTGAGGCAGGGAAAGAAGAACCGAGCGAAGGACGCCGACAGGAACGAGGAAGGGAAGACCAAAAAAGCGAGAAAGAGGAAAAACAGGGGGCACAAGCGCCCAAGCCGGGCACTGGGGGGCTGGCGGAGGCCTAGGAGGCCACTAAGGAAGCCATCTGAGGCATAGCAGGGACCGGAAAGGACGAAGAGCGGCAAGAAAAAGAAAGGGAGAGCAGGAAGTGAAGTGAGAGCACGGAAACGGGAACGGGGTGGAACGACCAAAGAAGAAAACGGGGGGGAAGAGCAAACACAGAGCAACAAGCGTGTGTGGTGTGTCTGTGGTGTAGTGCTTTCAAAATATATCGATTTGTGTGTGTTGTGTGTGGTGTGTGTGTGTGTGTGTGTGTGTGTGTTGTACGGTCACTGAATCGGACGCTCAGAACGAATCATGTTGTGATGTGTAGTTGTGTGTATATATGATGATGTGTGTTGTGTGTGTGTTGTGTTTTAGCAGTGGACGTGTGTGTGCGTGGTGGGATAGTGTGTGAGGCCAGACGGAAGAGGGCAAGAAGGCACAAGGTACAGGAGGACACAAACGGGAGAGACCGAAAGCGAGGTGACAACCAAGAACGGGCAGGAGCAAAAGAGAAGCAGGGACGGAGGGAGGACGGCCGACAAAGCAGCGGAAACACCGGACGAAGCCCAAGAGAGAGGATGACGGAGTGCTAAGCCCAGACAGGGGACTAGGGCGGGACCAACGCAAGGCGGAGAGGCAGGCAGAAGGAAGAGGACCGGGCGAGGGAACAGCTGGGCAAGGGGCACGGCAACCGCGACAGCGACGCCCGAAGAGAGCCGAGGCCTGACGAGCACGCCGAGCGCCGATGGGAAGTACGGCATCGAACAGGCCCGCATAGGCGAGCCAAGGGCAGGCCAGGCCAAGAGGGGAAGCCCGAGAAATGAAGAAAAGAGGAGAGAGAGGAACAAGAAGGCGGAGCAAAAGGGGAGACGGAAGAGACACCGAGGAAGCGCTGGGCGGAGCGGAAAGGTCGCGGGGGAGCGGCCGGCGAGGGAGCGGCGGCCCGCGCGGCCGGCGGCCGGAAGCGAAAACAGGCGGCCAAGACGACGGGAGAAGGGAGGGACAAGCGGACGGAAGAGGCAACCGCCCAAGGCGACACGCAGAAGAGAAGGGAGGGGAGGAGGGGGGGAAGGAGAGAGAGAGAGAGAACAGGAGAGAGAAGAGAGAGAGGAGACGAGAGAGAGAGAGATTATATTGTGAGAGAGAGAGAGAGAAGTATTTATTGATTTTATTTTGTATTTTTTGATGTTTGGTTTGAGAGAGTTAGAGAGTTATTTTTTGTATTTGATGATTGTTATTTTTTTTTTGAGTATTATTGATTTGAATTTTTTTTTTTGATGATTGTTTTATTTTTTTTTTTTTTTTTTTGATTTTTTTTTTGGTATCTTTTGATTTTTATGATGTAGTTAGCTTGAGGTACCGTTTTCATATGTTTTTGTTTCGTTTTCTTTTTTTTGTTTTTTTTTTTTCTTTTTTGTTTTATTTTATTTTAGTTTTGATTAGTTTGATTTTGATATTATTGTTTTTTGTTATTTTATTTTGTATAGAGGTATGTATAGATGGGGTGGCTGATAGCTGTGGGGTTGTGGGTGTGAGGTGTATGGGTGTTGTTTAGTGTGTGTTATAGGTATATAATTAGATGAGGTATATATATAGTATGGGTAAGGTGAGTATTAGGAAATAGTAAGAAAATACTCTATATATTTCTATTAGATAGTGTTGTTAATCTAGTAAATATATATATTATATATAATTATAGGTATATATATATTATAATATGTATATGAATATATATAAAGTTAATAAGTATATATTAGTATATAAGTATATTATTATATAGGTAGTAAGTATAGTAGTATATAAGTAAGTATGGTAGATATAATTATAGTAAGAGGATATATATAGTATATTGTAGTAATAGGTATATTCATATATATATTTATATATTATAAAATATATATATATCAGATCATATTATATAATAGTATATATAATATATATATATATATACTATATATATTAGTATTAGGATATATATATATATATGGAATATATACGTATAATATATATAATATATTATATATATATATATATATATATAATATTATATTATAGTAGATATATATATATTGTATGATATGTATTAAGATATATGTATATAGTATATAGTATATATAGTATATTTAGAGTATATAATATTTATATATATATATATATAGTGTATAGTATTTATTATTATATATATAGTATTATATATAGTGAGTATATATATATATATATTATATTATGGTTTGAGTGTGTTCGTTAGTTTGCTAGCATGTTGAAAACCAAGGTTACCGAAGTTCCACACCGATTTAATGCAGAGTAAAATGTTAGCGTCGATAGTCACGGCGATTTCAAATCTGTTTTTCTTCAGTTTAAAAGGCGTTCTCGAGGTTCACGCCACCACACACATACAAAAACTATACACCAAACTCCAATTCAACGGGCAGACTAGTAGTACTTCAATGCTCACTTGAACTAGATAAAAAAAAAGTTGAAGGAGATAACGTTTAAAGAGAAATGGAAAGGTTGTGCAAAGTAGTATAATATATAGGTATTAATATAGGTATGTATAAGTAGGTAGTATAGTATATAGTATAGTAGGATATAGGTATAGGATAATAGTAGGTAGGGATATAGGTGAGTATATATATATATATATATAAGGGGTTATATAGCGTATATATATAGGAACTAGTGGTTAAAATAGATATAAGGATATTTGTAGTTATGTGAGGTGAGTGAGGGGTAGTAGGTAGGTAGGTAGGAGGTAGTGATAGGGTGATAGTAGTATAATATAGGGGGGTATATAGTAGAGAGGTAGTAGGGGTGATATTATAGGGTAGTAGTATAGGTATATTAGCTTTAGTAGATAATATAGTAGGTATATATAAAGTTATATAGGATGATATATATAGATATAGTGTATATATAAGTCGTGGATAGTAGGTATATATATATGATAAAATAATATATTATAAGGTACGTAATATATGGATGTAAAATAGTGAGTAGGGGTAGGTTAGTTATTAGTAATATATATATTATAGGTGTAGTATATAAAAATATATGTTGTATTTGATATATATATATATACATATATATTATATGCATAAATATATATATAAATTATTATAATATATAATATATATATATAACCTATATATATAATATAATTTATATTACTATATAGTATATATATTAGTTATATATATATTATAGATATATGATATATATAGTTATATATTATATATATATATATATATATATATATATATATATATTATATGTATATATTAAGATATATAGGATTATATATATTATATATACGTATAATATATATATATATATTATATATATATAATATATATATTATATATACTATTATATATAGATATAGTATATTATGTATATATAAATAATATATATATATATGATGGTATATATATATATATTATATGTAAGGGAGATTGGGGAAGGAAGAACAAAAAGACGGAAATATGTTGGAGACTAATAAGAAAAAAAAAAAATATGCAGGAAAGAAAAGAAAAAAAAAATAAGAGTTATGAAAATCGATTTTAGTATAAACAAACAGAGTATATGATATAGGATATTCTAGGGTTATATATATGACTATAATAATAGTTAGTAATATATATAGTATGAATATATATATATTTATTAGTATAGATATATATAGTAGTAGTATAAATAATTAAGAATGTAAAAAATTACTGGTGTATATATCAGTCAAAGTTTATTACTGACAATAAATGAAATATGTTTGTGATTTAGAGAAAAATAATAATTACATTAATTTTATTCACATGAAAAAATGCTGACTTTATTAATTCAAAATATTACTGATAAAAGAAATTTGCTTATGTTTTCAGAAAACAATAATTATAATTATAATTTGAGCTTATTAATATCCAAAAAAAATGTAATTTTATTAAAGGCAAATTATATTACTGACAAGTGCCAAAGATAGTTATACAATTAATATTTTCAGAATCTCATTCCCGTTAAATATTACCGATTTTTTTAAAGTCAAAGCATATTACTATTATTGACATTGAAAGTTTATTTATTCTCTAGAAAACAATTGTCAATAAATAAATTTTATTTATAACCAAAAAATATGCGTACTTTATTATGCCAATGTATATTCCTTATAACGAAAGAAATGTGTTTGTGCTTAAAAAAACAATAACAATAATATTAAAAACAAAAATGTTAACTTTATTAAACATTTTATTACTATCAATGAAAGCTATATTTATAAGCAATTTGAAAACATAATATTATTATTCTGTATATTTAATTTTTAATTTAAAATATGCTGACTTTTTTTTTAAACAAAAATGATATTACTATTACTGACAACAAATGAAATATATTTATACTTTAGAAAACAATTATCAGTACATGAATTTTAATCCTATTCAATAAGAATGCATCTTTATTAACCAAAAATACTACTTATAACGAAGGAAATATGTTTGTGCTTTAAGAAAAAGCAATTATTACGTGAATTTTATTCCAACTCCCCCTAGGCCCCCCCACTTCCCCCCGAAAAAGAAATGCTGACTTTATTAAGCCAAAGTATATTACTTTTTCCATATTTTATGAGATTTCGCCTTAGCTCTTATAGAATCACTTCTTATGAACCTCAAAATGTCGCAAAAGAATAAATTTATAGGGGAAAAACGGACTCTTTTGTGAATATATTATATTTTATGGATTTCTCAAAACCATTTGAAATGAAAATATGATTTCGAATGTTTCAATTAAATGACTCGCTAAAATTCTCATAAAAATGTCTATGAAAACTTAATGGTTTCTGAGCTCTCACCTCTTTTTTTATAGATATATATATATATATATATATATGATATATTATATAGTATATAATATATATCTATATATATATGATATATATAATATAGTAATATAATATACTATTATATATAATATATACTAATATAAGAATGAGGGTTTACACAGAAGAATATTCCATCCCATACTTAGCAAAGACAGCGGCCAAACTGGGGTGGTCTGAATAATAATCAAACTATCGGATGGGTGGTTGTGTGGTCCTGCTCATTTAAATATTTTAAATATTCATTTTTGAAGTAGGGATTGTGCAGGGCCTAATTATGCGATAATCATCATTAATGCAAGATAAATAAAGAAAGCATGTCCTTACACTGTGATAAATAGTTCTAAATTCTAATTTACAGTAGCAAGAATTCAAATGTTGGAGGAATATTCAGTTCATGGAGACTTCGATGTAACTGAGAAGATAGATACAATTTAACAGGTGGAAAGGGATTAGGATTAATCCGTTTGGGATAACCTTTTAGATGGGTGTTAGGATGAACCGGTAAGAGTAAGAAAACTTTGAGCGACGGATCGTAAAAAGCAAGGTCCAGTTGAAGACAATTCAATGAAAGAATATGGGTGAACAGTGATTGCGGGTAAGGATATGGCGATGGGTTAAGAACTTTGAAGGGCAATGCAGTAGTTCAAGAATTCGGTGCTACATGTCAGTGGCTCCTATTATGATTGGTGGTGGTGTTCCTACAGGGTAGAGCGGTGCAAGCGCTTTGCGTCCTGGTGAGAGGAAAGATGGAGCTCAACATATATTCTGCTGTATTATTGTCTAAAGTTATAGCCTCTCCGTTGGCTGAATCACTAGGCTAGCAGGCAACTCCTGCCGAAGAAAAGTCAGGGAAAGTACTTGTCGTAGGGATAAGAGGAGGATAAATAATACATGTTGATGGAAGAGGAACGCTTGTGCAAATGGGCATTCGGGGAGAGGACCTAACAACAGCTCCTGCATAATGACGTTAAATTTCCCCATATTTAACTTTCTGCCACCTGTTCCTTCCAAGTAATTCTACTTTAGTGGCGGTAGTTCTAATTTGTTATGTATTGTTTCTTACGAGAGTGGAACAGGCGATGAAATAGTTGTACAACGGATATAGAATAGGGGGCTTTAAGGCTGAGTGAGTTTAAGCGCCTGGAGGGCGACTGAGCGAATCTGAATAAATGACTAAGAGTGGTCTTTGGTTAAGGAATAGAATTCAAGATATGGCAATCATTATATCCATTAATTCTGCCGTAAAAATTGAGGCATGAGGACGTTAGGATATGGGAGAAATTTGTAGCGTCAGAAAAGACAGCAGACGGCACCCATACTGTCCCTTGCTTTAGAGTCGTCAGTAAACACTGGAGTAAATCTACCATGCTACTTGCGGACATGAGCGAGGAATGATGCCTTTAATAAGGCAGCCTGGTCGCTAGATTTGGAGAGATAGGTCAGTACCAGGCAAATACTGAGAACATGGAATAGCAAAGGTGTATACCCTTCATCATAAGAGAGCGGCAGCAACTTTTGCAAAGGAACGTTGGGAAGTTAAAACTGTTATAAAACTGTGATTTTCATAATTGGCCAGTAAGGGACGATTCTCGAGGTAACTTCTCGGAAGAATCGGTGTTAGAGTAGACGGTATTAGGGTTTGAAAGCGAAGATGACTTGTTCACATGATGTACTCCCTTCGAAGAGAGTGGAGATACGGATCGCTTCATTTTAGATTGGATCTAACATGTGTAGTAGAGTCGGGAAGGCCTGACCATATAGTCCAGTTTCGATCAGATTAGGGCTCTATGGAGACGTAAAAGGGACTTGCGATCAGCACTCCAAGATTTTGAGGCGAGATGACATAATAGGTCAAGCACGCGATGACAAGTAGTTTTCAGAAGATTAATGTGCAGTGCTTATGTTAGGTGGTCATCTAGAATGAGTCTTAGAAATTTGACATGTAAAGTTACAGGAATGTGTGAACCATATAAGGTTAGGTTCGCGGAAGGAAGGTGGCAGGTTCTTCGACTCCCTTTTTACCTAAATGGTGCTGCTGAAATTTTGGTGGATGAGAAATGGTAGCCATGGGAGTTGCCCCATTGTCAAATATTCTCAATAGCTGATTGAAGTTGCCGTTCAAGAAATGGCAGCCTAGCACCGGCTATATAATAGCGTCATGTTATCAACATAGGGAAAAAATATACCGTTGCCGGGATAGATGTAACGATTTCATTGAATCCAAAAGCAGATAATAATACAATTAGAACACTGACATGCGGAACAAGTTCACCCAGAGTAAAGTGGCGTGAATAGAAGAGCACCGAACCTGGATGGATCTGTTTAACAGAAGGCATTTCAAACCTAGTGAGAGGAGTTTATGGAGAACACCAGTTCGAAATGTTTTGTCATAAGCTTTTTCAAGACCAAAAAAGACACCAATAATCATCCCATCAGTTGAAAAGGCTTCCCGGATGTCATGGTCCAGTTTTAACAAAGGATACGCGGTCAAACGATGTTTGTGGAAGCCAAACTGGAAATTTGAAAAAGTCCGCGACTCTCCAGAACAGGGAGAAGGAGGCCTGAAACCATTTTTTCCATTAATTTTCAAGTATGACAGGTCATCGAAATTGGTCTTTGGTGGTCCGCCAACTTCGGATCCTTCTCAGGTTTGGGAATAGGAATTACAAAAGCTGTAGTCCAAACAGATGGAAGAGAGTATTTGATCCAGATTCTGTTATACAGATCCATCAAGAGCCCTGCTGCAGAACTGTGAATATGGCAGTTCATTTTTTTTGAAATTTCGTGAGGCCCAAAGCGGCAATGTCTTTACATTTGTATATATGATATTATATAATATATATATTAGTAATTAATTAAATAGATTTTTATATATTTAATATATAATATATATATATAAATATATATATATATATATATATTATATATATATATTATTGATATATATATATATAATATTAATAAATAATTGATTAATAATAATACAAATAATAATAACATAATAATGAATAAAAATAAGAATAATAAAATAATATAATAATATAATAAAATAATTAATAATAAATAATGAATAATAATTAATAATAATAATAATATTAGATAATAATAATAATAATAATAAATAATAAAATAATCATAATAATTAATAATAAATAATAATAAAATAATAATAATAATAATAATAATTAATAATAATAATTAAGTTAATTAATAACAATAATAACAATAATAAATAATAATAATAATAATTAATAATCAATAATAATAATCAATAATAATAATAATAATAATAATAATAATAATAATAATAATAATAATAATAACTCGTCTCGTAAACCTTGAGTCTCCAAACTTCGATATTCTATGGCTGAAAATATTTCTTCCAACTACTACTATTATCTTGCATTTCTGCCACTGCTCTCCTAATAGAACAGATTTCTGGTTCTTTTCAATACCTCACGAGACTGTTACTACTTATCATCCAAATGCTGAGATTCTCTACATAGGAAACTTCAACTTAAACCACACTAAGTGGTTGAGCTTCTCTCATACTGATACAGGTGGTAAGGAGGCCAAAACATTTAATTTTCTCAACGATCTGGAGCAATTGATTAAGGAACCTGCAATCATACCAAGCAATTATAGCCAATTCTTTAACACTCTTAACCTATGCTCACCACTTCTCTTCCTCGCTACAAAAACACAATTTTCCCTGCTCTTGGTAACTCTGAAAGCAATCTTGTAGCTCTTAATTATAACACTTTCTCTGAAGCAGCTCCACCATGTCCTAAACGTGCTTTCTGGCACTTTAATCGGGCTAATAGGGGGTATTTCATCGCTTTTTTGTTAACTACCTTTCGTATGAATACTGTTTTGACTAGGAGAACGCTTCCGTAACTGCTGAAAAAGTAGGGACCGTGATCTCCAAGGGAATGGGCATTTTCATTCCATCTTCTACCTAATCTTTTTCTCCTCAAAATCCGTGGTTCGATGATACATGTTCAAGTACTCTTCAAGATAGAAAAAATGCCTATAGGGAATGGAAAACTCTCCTTCACCTATTAATCGTTGGAGGGATATTATTTGTCAGACTAAGCGTGATTTCACTAAAAGGAAGTGCGTTGACCTCCTTGGACCTCCTACTGATAAAAATTTCTGGCAGTTCCCAAAAGCATCTCTACTAACTTCTGCTAATCTGCCTTTCCTCCACTTATTCGCTCTGGCAGAGCTGTAGCTAATACTCCTTCTGGAAAGACTAATCACTTCGGCCTCTTTTTTCATCTAATTTCACCGTGGACGATTCTGGCAACTCCCCTCCAACTCCTTTTCCTCTCTTCTTCTTACACATGATCAGGTGCGTGAGATCCTGAGATCAATGAATGTCAGGAAGGCTAGTGCCCTGGACGATATTCCTTCCCGTTCTACTTTACTCTTAATATAATTCTAACCCTTTCCCTCAGTGCTGGAAGCGCGCATATGTTCAACAGATAAAGGAGCGTAACCGCTCTGATCCAACTATCGTCCTATAGCTCTCACTTGTATTCTTTCCAAAATCTTTGATACTCTTCTCAACTCTAATTTCTGGATCATCTAGAATCTCATTCCTTCCTTTCTGGTCACCAGTATTGTATTCGATGTAAACTGGTGACGCTCTTTCTTAACTCATTGATTTATGATCTTCTGCCCTTAGGAACTATGGGGAGTCGTGTGTGGTGGCGCTTGACATATCGAGAGCCTTTGAACGGGAATAGCGTGCGTCGTTACTCTCTAAGGTCCCTTCATTTTCGTTTTCTCCTTCTCTTTGCTCCCTTATGAATTTTTTTCTCAGATTGCTCCATATTTGCACTTGTTGATGGAGCGACCTCTTCTTCCTTTCTTTCCAACTTTATTCTTACTTTTCATTAACAATCTTCTATGCTGCACATCTAACTCTGTCCATTCTTCTGCTTAGGGCTCAACTCAACATCTTCCACTCCTATCACATCTGATCCTTTAGTTAAAAAATAATTAAAATTCAACACTTTTGGCACCTTTGGCCACCGCTCCCTCGGAGTACCGTCGATTCTTCGTATTGTCAAATAAACGGTAATTATTTAAATCCATAATTTTTCCAACATTTTAACAATTTAAATTTTTGAAAAAAAAGCGTTATTTTTTAATTTTTCATTTTTATGTCATGGGGTAAAATGTTCCTGAATTAATAAAATTGAAAAAATTTTATTATATCGTGAAGCTGTATAGTTTTTTAGTTACATGATGTGTCTTTCGGGAAATGCTTGACATATATATATATATATATATAAATATGAATATATATATATTGAATAGGTAATATAATGTATATATTATATATAATATATGATAATATATCATTATATAATATATATATATATATATTACGGTATATAATATATATTATATATTATATATATCATAATTATATATATTATTATATTATATATTAAGATATATATATATTATATATCATATATTTACTATATATATATAATAGTATACCGGTATATATCGATTATATACTAATATATACTATATATATATAGTAAATAACTAGCTAGGTATATATATACATAATTTACTATACTATATTATATTATATTAAATTATCATATATATATAATATATATATATATATATATATATTATATATATATATAGTATATAATATAATATTATTATTATATTACTATATATATATATATATATATATATATATATAATATATATTATAGTATATTATATATATATAATATATATACAAATACTAATATATAATAGTATATATATTAATATATATATAGTATATATATATATATATATATATAATATATGTATAAACATAGTATATTATATATATTATAATATATATATATATATATATATACTATATATATATTAATATATATATATATATATTAAATTATATATAATATATAATAATATATATATATTATATATATATTTATATAGGTGGTCTCACAGAGTCTCATGCTTACAGCGGTGTATCACCGTACGGGGATGTTTAAGTATGAAAATGTGTAGGGAATATAAGTTCGATTATTTGATTCATTAAGGAGGATGGGATATGTTACGTTTGGTGTCTGCGCACGCGTAAGACGAAAGACCGGTTGGCACAAAGATTTGCGAATGTCGCAGATGGGAATGATATATTTTTGATGGGGCTTTCTGTGAAATTACACTCAATTGGGCGTGGCTCTTTCTCTCCGACATTTTTTTGATACGTTTCTTCTCCCCGGGAATTACCCATAACGCATCAATGTTACAACAATAGTTTTAAACGGTGGGGAATGTTGAAAAGGTTGAAGAAAATCAAGTGGTTGCTTTCAAGACAGCTCATATATATCGATACATGTAATGTAATAACGTTGTAATTAGTTTCATAAGCAAATTTAACACTAATGAATTCTTATCCACAACGTGCAGAGAAGGGAGAGAATGTATGGTCCGTTTCAACTCTGTACGCATACAGTTATTTACAAGATGTTCGAAGACGCCTCCATCCACGCCCAAATACATGCCTCAGCCCTCTGGCCCCAGGTTTCATTGCATGCAATGGACAGTGGGACGCAGGGGTTGATTCCCTTACATGCGTTGGTTATTCGGACGGGCCGAAGATCATGCGGGGGCGAGGTTGACTGGGGGGTCATAAACCAGCGTTTACACGGTATGCTGTTTGACGATACCCCCACAGGAAAGTAGGTCCCAGTGCGTGTTAAAGTCGGGGGTGAACGGCACAGGCCATGGAAATTGACCAGATCTTCTGATTCCCATGCTTCCCCCCCCGGGAAAGTTATGTCGAGGTAGAGTCCCGTCACCTATAGCATCATCTAGTGCTGAGCACCCATCATGTTAGTAATAATTTTTGAGATTCCGTATGTGTTCTTAAAGGTTATATCACTCAGGAGGTCAACAAGAACGGTCTGGCAGGTAATGGAGGTAACGCTGTCCTGTCAACATTTCCCTCGAAGAACTAAGGCTCGATAATCCTACTATTGAGTTATCACACCAAAGGTTGACTGAGTATGAGACCTGGTGATGGCATAGTGACATGTTAGCACGGGGGCGGTTTGTTCTGCCCAATGTCTGAAGTTTCACCTGTTTACATACCGTTATTGGTAAATCGAGATTCATCGGTCCATAAAATATTTTCAATAAGTCCGGTACATCCATTAAGAAGCGCCAATCAATGACAAGACGCTAGGACACCCACGTCCGCCCCTTTTTGGTTCATCCCTATCGTGCAACACCAATGCACCATTGTAATCCGGGCCTATATGGATACATGCTTATCGTATGCCAACAGAATCCGTTGCCCCCGATGGTTCTCCTCTCGATATTCCGCAGACCCTACTGCCTGGCGGTGCGCTAAGTGAGGACGTTGGATTTTCACTGGCGTGTTGTAGCAGAACGTCTCAGTTCGATAGGTCGGAATGTTACGGACACGACCCGCTCCCTATGTGACTGAGGGGGTCTGAAAACTATTTGACACCTGTACCTTTGCAAACCGTCGAGGACCTCCTATGGAGATGCCATGTGGCTCGCGCGGTCGGTCGATGTGGATATACATTGTCCCATATTCTTGCAGCAGCCTCGCGAGCCTTCCTGTTTGCGTATGTACCCTTCCAAACATGTCACGTTTTCGTCCTCGTTCATACTTTGCGTCATCGTTAGCGCGCTCGCTGGTGAAGTGGGCAGGAGACTGATTAGATTGCCAGGCGCTACCCCACTACTCAGGGGAGCCGTCATCTGGAATTGCGTCGCGCGCCCGCGCTACAGCGACGAATTCTGTCTACGCGCGTCTTGTACTATCACGTCTTCTGATTATTACAACTGCTTAACAAGTACGTGGGCCGGGATCGTGAATGCCCGTCAGCCTGGACGCATAGGTTACTGTCTGGGACCTTTATCCGTTGGCCCAAGCCCGCGCTGTTCAGTGCCCGCCCTGCTAAATCGCACTCGTCTCAGCGCTCCCTAGAGTTACACTCCTCCACGACCCATTGCGACTGTGTCCATATCGTCGGTCATCGGCCTACTGAGTAATCTACCATAGCGAGCGACACGCCCGGTATGTATATAGACGGATTTTCCGAACAGGCACCCCCGTGTAGTTCTCCGGACCTACCGCTCCGATGGCGGCAGGATCGCACCTCTACACTCTCCGTCTAAAATGCCATAGGCCCCCGGGATCCCAGCCTTTTTCGGCGATGGTGCGCTGCCGGGATCACGACTTCCCATCTATGAGCCGAACCTCGCGGGCGATGAATTCGCTTTACAATAACAGTTATGGTATCAACAGGTGAAACTTCAGACATTGGGGACAGAAACAATACCCCCGTCGTGAACATTCACTTAAGGCCATCACCAGGGTCTCAGTACTCATCAACGTTTGGTGTGGTAACTCAATAGTAAGGATTATCGGGGGGCCTTAGTTCTTTGAGGGAATTTTGACAGGACAGCGTTACCTCCATTTCCTCGCATGAGACCGTCCCTTGTGTGACCTCCTGCAGTGACTCTCGACCTTTAGAGAACACAACGAAACGAAGAATATCATTACTTATACATGATTGGGTGCCCAAGCACATAAGTGCTGCTATAGTGACGACCCCAATACCTCGAACATAACTTTTCCGGGAAGGATGGATCAGAAGATCTGGTCAATTTCCATGGCCTGTGCGTTCACCCGACTTAACACCACTGGACTACTTTCTGTGGGGGGTATTCAACATACCGGCTGTACGCTGGGTTTAATGACCCAGAAACCTCGCCCGATGATCTTCGCCGTCAAATAACCAACGCATGTAGGAGAATCAACCCGGCGTCACTGCCATTGGCATGCAATGAAACCTGGCGCCAGAGGGCTGAGGCATGTATTGGCGTGGAGTTTTCACGTGGATGGAGGCGTCTTCGAAACATTTGTAATACTGTATGCTACAAAGTTGAAAACGATCGCTCTGACCCTGACATTAGTTTCATACCCTTCTTGCACTGTTCGTAGCGATAAGATCATGAGGTGTGATAGAATTTGCTTAATAGAAGACTCATTAACAATCGTTCATCTACAATTACAATGTATTCGCATTATAATAAGACTGTCTCTGAAACGCCAGTTGTATTTCATATCAACCGTTTCTCACTATCATCAGTTTTAAAAACTTTATTAGTTGCATAACCTCCATATGATAAGCTGTTAGTTCAGTGGGTAACTGATTGATTGCGTAATGGGACCATCACGTGGGTGGATATCAACACGAATCGTCATCAAAAAGTGGTCGACGGAGGAAAGAGCTCCGCCTCACTGTTTTTTATGTGTGCATTTCACAGAAGCCATAAATATATAATAGGCTTATCATTCATCCCCTTTTCGACAAGTTCGGCATTCCTTTGATGACGGTATTTCGTATAGCAAGATGCGCAGGACTACACGAACGTAAACATATCCCATCTCTTCCTTTAATGAATAAATTAATATCGAAACTATATATTTCCCTCTACACATTTATCATAACTTAAAACATAATCACGGGGCTAGGTGTAGTACCACCGCATGTATCATAACTCGTGAGACACCCTCTCTCTAAGGCGTATATATTATATATGTTTGATATTATATATTATTATATATTTAATTAATTCTACGTATGTTATAGTATAGTTTAGTACTTAGTATATATTCGATTATATTTATTATAATATTAATACTATTATATAATATTCAAAAAAACAAATATCCTCAATATAGAGCAATTTATTTTTTTAAAATTATATTATCTATTCAAAATAAACAGTGCAGAGCTATCTTACATATACATATTGACAAGTTTATCTAAAGCTTTCTGTACTAGCATACATATGAATGTATTTACTCTGATATATGTATACGTCGTTCTATAAGTTATTCTTATTTATTATTGTGGTTGATAGCATACATATTTAGCGGTTTATAGGAATATATGATATATAACGGAACATAACTAACTATATGATAATCAAATATTATAATTAGTTTACGGTGATGGTACTAGAATATTATAGTAGGTCATACCTAACGTATCTACATTATTTATTTTAGATGAATTAGCTATAATTTATTATCACATGAATAAAGCCTAATAAAATATAAATATAATCTTAAAGTATAAAATGCAGTTTTGCAGTTTATTTACAAGAACTTTCAGAAAATGTCTCATGATATTTTCTAGCTATATTAATATTGCATAGTGACGGTGTCAGTAATGACTAACGATCTCATATAAGTACTTATATAATTATATATATATCATCCCTATTATAACTTATATATTATTATACTATACTATTATAATTATATATTATATATATATCACTATATTCACATCACTTACGATAGTTTATGAATAATATTATATAAATTCGATATATATATATAATACTTATATATATATATATTTATATTATACACATATTTTCTATAGCTTATAGCTAAATATCCTACGTAACTCTCATATATAGTATAGGCTTAGATTAGTAACCTACCGCTATATATATATATATATATGATACCGTTTATATTGATGATATATATATATTATATTAGTGTTATATAATAATCACATATATAATAGTTAACTCGTGATAATCTCGATTAGCTAATATATAAGTGATTATTATAATATATTAATAATATATATAGATATTATATGATTAATATATTATATATATATAATATATATAACTTAATATATATATAGTCTAGCATCCCGATAAGACAATGCATTGCTATATAAGCTAATAAAACTATATACTATATATCATTATATAACAGGCTTCACGAATAATAAATAGATCATTTTATTAAATCAGTGAAAGACATTTTTAGCCATTGATAATAAAAATTAAAATAAAAAATAACGCTTTTGAGAAATTGTAGTGTAAGAGGGTTTAGTAATAATGTTGGAAAACTTTATACTATTACATTACCGTGTTGTGGGTGTGACTATATTGACGAAGGAAATCCCGAGATACTTCTAGTGGTGGTATATTGTTGACTTCCCCACCCTCCCCACTGCCCCTGTGTTGGGTAAGTTGGGTAGGTTAGGCCCTGCCCCCCCGTAAATCTATAGTATGTTGGCTATAAACGCTCACTGGGAGGAGGTGGCTTGTTCCGCAATCTCCGCAATTCGGGGATATTTACCAAGATATTATAGTTGCTGTATTGCGATTGGCGATAATTTTGAAAAATGTTAGCGGACACTCTCGCCATTTTAGCGGAATGCCTATATCATCCCGCAATTTAATTCCGCGCGATTCCGCGCGCAAAATTGGTGCAGAAATGTGAATTTTTTATTTAATACATAAAGTTTACACACACACGGAGCTACCAAGATAAAGACAACAATATAGTGGGATCAGAGTGTCTTCCATGGGGTTGTGTTGATTTGGATTGCAAAACTTCTAATCCGGTCGCACAAATGGTGGACGTCGTGGCCCAGGGGTACGTTCGTGAGTTATCCCCCTCCCTCTGCGCCTCTCCGTTCGGGCAATCGCCGTAAAAAGGAAAAAATCGAGTATAACTATGAGCAATTATTAAAGACATTCTCTTTTGTGGTGAACCCTTCATCTTTCGTTTATACTAGCAGGAATGGGATTCTACTCTCTTTATT
>JABUQX010109897.1:0-34078 GCA_015478945.1 Trachelipus rathkii | reverse complement strand
CATGTTATTCTCCACGTTAATTTCTCAGCGATTAAACTTTCTAATCTTTGTATGGATGCACTTGGTACGTAGAAGATGTAGGAATATTATTAGAGTTTACATTACGAACGTGGTCCTTAAAGTCATAGAGGTGGAAAACTAAGACGGATAGTGCTCTGAAAGAATATATCAAACATCGCTCTTTTTTATGAATCTGCCCCTAGGGACTGACGAAATTTCACAGAACTGTTGGGCAGTGCTATGTGTGGACCCTTTACTTGATACTCTTAAGTTTGATACTGTTCCGAGTAACTTTTATTCATTAATTATACTGCTGTTTCACTTACGCCACCGCTTCATCAACACTAAACAATGATTTATAGTCTTGGTCTGCATGAGTTTTTGTGCAAAAAGAGGTATATCACAAACCTTACGAGTTATGATTAAGGGAGTGGAAATGGCATTGGAACTTTGTTGTGTCTGTTGATTGTTTTTCCCAGCTGTAAATTTTCCCATTGATAGAAAAGTTATTCCCGAGTCCGAGGGAGGAAGTCGTAGATAAGCCAGAGAGAACCAATGTTACTAGTTCCTTCCAACAGCACTAATATGTTGGCTAGATTTTTTTTCTATCACCAA
Organism: Trachelipus rathkii; assembly: GCA_015478945.1. Taxonomy (NCBI): domain Eukaryota; kingdom Metazoa; phylum Arthropoda; class Malacostraca; order Isopoda; family Trachelipodidae; genus Trachelipus; species Trachelipus rathkii. Next base: position 33,463 of record JABUQX010109897.1, on the reverse strand, counting down.
GGAGAGGGTGAATTTTTTAGGCAACAGCCGGATCATTATTAATAAAAAGAATGAAAATGGAAAGAAAGATTGTTTAAAAGTAAATGTAGATATAAGGAAGAAGAAAATTTAAGAGTTTGTTCATTAAATCCTGGTATAGAGGATAGGGCAGGACTTAGTTCCTGCGGATTTAAGCCGACCTGATGTACTGTGCATTAATACAAGCAATTGAAAACAAGTATTCCGAGTTTTTTAAGGGTTAAAATATTTAGGTCTACGACATGTTTAGGGACCAGGAGATTTCTTAAACCTGGCTTTTCCACAGTAGACAGGACGATTCAAATTTTTTTAGGCTTGCAGAAGGTTTTATCACCGGAGCTTGGGACAGGCTCGCCGGTGCACGCCGCCCTCTTTGCGTTTTAAAGTCGGACTGGGGTGGGACAGTAGAATGCTCTTTTCAGGCGATGAATGCAGGCGGCTCGCAAGTCACGACACCCCGTAGGAAAGGAACGTTCAAGTTATTTTAAGCAAATCTCATAATAAAATAAATTCATCTTTCTTATTTAGATTTTTAGCTTTGTTCATCCCATACGTTTTCAAGACGAAAATTACCTCTTTTTAGTATCGTAAAATGAAATAGAAGGGAAAAAAGACAAGAAGTTTTTGCCTATTTTGTGGAAAAATTTATATATGTAAAGATTGTGATACGCTAATAATACCTGATAAACGGAATCGAACACAACATAAATAAAAGCTATCGCAATTCTAAAAAACTGCACCACCATTCAGATTTTTATTTTAAAATTTGGAAGCAGCCGGTTAAGTGTGTCATAAAGTGCAATAGATATGGCACCCTCCCCGATTGCTTTACTTATATAGACTTTTTTCAGAACATTGTTAACCGCTTAACGTTGTTAAAAAGTTGATGGAACAAAATTTCGACCAAGTAGATTGCTGCGCAATTTCATTTTATTTAACAATATTTCTCACTCCAAACAGTTCACGCAAGGATTCTATTTAAATGGTGTAAATTGAAAAGTGTTTATATTTGAGGGGCTGCTAAAAGTAAGGATTCTTCTTTTTTTTGCTATTTCAAAAATGATTTTTCACAGTGTGCCCAGCGTCAAAAAAAATTAACTAGGCTAAGATTCATTGTGATTTTGGCGAAAAGTGAATGACTACGTTGTTTTTGTACTTGTTCAATTGTTGATAAACAAAACAAACAAAAATAAATTATTTTAATAAAGAAAACGAGCTTTTAAATATTACGTATTTGATTAATGACATAGTCTTTCATTAGTGTAATTAATTTTGTAATTTCTCTCGCCTTGTACTTATTTATTTATAAAATTATATATTCTTATATAGTGTTAGTGCGACTCTAAAAGCACTTATAATTTATCAATATTTAGTAAATTTTCTTCATTTTGCCTTTAGATCTCAATACAGCATTTTAGACACGTGGTTGTTTCATTCGTTTTGTGTAGGTGCTCAACTAACAAAGACGAGACATATGTTATGTCCTATAAGCCAAGATTAAAATTTTGGTATACAGAGAAACATCTGGAGAGTTATGTTTTATTTATATAGAGAGTAAACGGGAGATTCCGAGTTGGACAGGATAGCAAAAGTGAGTTAGAGCAAACTGAGGATACTGCTTGAATTGTAATTTTCATGGAAATTGCGTTTTTGTATACCGATTCTCGGCGTACGACTGTACCTGACAACTCTCGTACCTTGCGATAGTGTAAATACTCATACGAGAGTTGAACTAAGAAGAAGTTCTTTTTGTGTGATGATATCTCAACGTATTTGTTTTTTATAAGTTGCGCCCAGGTTATAATATAGGTTGTTTACCTTATCCATAGGATGTATATTAATGTTTAATAAAATATTACATAACATAGGAAGAGAGGAGAAAAGAACACCTTATATTTTCTTTTATCTAATAATTATACAATCTACGTGTTTGTTAAGGAACCATAAACCAGAAGGAGCACATCATATGAAGTTCTTAAAAAGATATCAATACTGTATCAAAGAGTTGTACAAAGGATGGAATAATAAAAAAATAGAGTAACCATTTTATTAAAAAGGTAATTAATTGATATAAGGTAAGTATAATTATATGGAGTTATAGATACAATAAGATTTTGAATTATAAGTGAAAATAAGATTTTGAATTATAAGTGAAAATGAATTTTTTCTGTCGTTATAGTTATGAAATGATGAAAAAGAGTGTATTTTATGGGATATAAATAAACGTCTTACACATTAAGGATCAATTAAACATTAAATAATAAATTCAAACTGACGTAATATATATTAATTTATTATATATATATATATATATATATAATATATTATATATATATTATATATTATATAGTATTTATAATATATATTATATATATATATTAATATATAATATATATATATATATTTAATATTATTTAATATATTAATATATATATAAGTATATATATATATATATATATTAATAAAATCCCACTGTGATTTATGTTAAATATAACATATAATGATTGTAACAATTTTGCTCTTTCCACCATAAAATTAAATATAAATAATTAATATTAATATAATTAAATAAATTAATATAATTAATAATTAATAAATTAAATAATAATTTAATAATAATCAGTTATTCACATATTGGATAAAAAAATGAGAATATGGGCTTATAGTTAATAAAATGTTAGAACTGCTGCAAAATATATGTTGGAGTTACAAAATATAGGGGGTACGAGTTAAGTTTATTATGTGTTTTTTTACATTTAAGTTTGTGATATAGCCCAATATACTGTGGCTCCAATGGTACGTTATACTCTTTTAGATTTCCGCGTGTGTCGCCATGGTCTCCTTTTGTGCGGTGAGCTCAGCCTAATGTATTGGTGGTTGGAAGAATGACAACTCTCGGGAGCTTTAAGACAGAAGGCTTCCTGTGCTCGCCTTAGAGCTAGTGTCTACTTGCTGTCTCATGTCTTTGGGCTTCTTGTGCATGGGCACTTGTCTGTAGACATTGCGAGCTTAGGGGTCTGTGCTTGGACGCGTCAGTTTGCCTGCGTTCTATTTTCGTGTTTTAGTGCGAGGTGTTTCTTATCGCTCAGAGCGGGTCCTATCATTGTTTCGCGTGCTATATTCCCGTCTTTGATTGAGGAGTATAGCTGGTAATTTCTTTCTCCCTTTTGGATTCTCTGTCATTCTATTGCTCAGATTTTTGTAGGAGGTTTTAAGCATCGTCTGTCACCCTTGAGAGCTAGTACTGAATGAAACAGCAAGACTCGAAGAACACAATAAGCAAGCCCAGCTTCCCGAATGTTATATAGCGCTTGGGTGTTTATAGTTGGCATATCGTTCCACTTGTGCATAATCTGTTCTTGAGTATAGATACCGACATCATGCTGAAGCCGATTTCGTATTGTGGTTGAAGTTTCAATTGATAAACAAAATTGCAAATCTTCACCCCTTAGCTTTCAAACGGCTCAATTCTCCATGTTTTCATGCTAAACATTACCCCCTTTCTTATTTTTTTCTTTTTTTTTTTTTTTAATTACTTCTAAAACAAAAATTTACAATTCACATAGTATAATATTCCAATATAGTATCTTGTTATTTGTTTTGAGTGCGTTCTCGTACTTATATTCACCTCGATTCTCTTGAATTTGTACCAGATATATTCAAAGTTACGTAACTTTAATTTAATATAATAATCACTAATATAACAAAAATAGCTTGAATCTCGTAGATAGGAACCAGTCTTTCTTTTCAAAAACAGTCACTCGATCCAGTGTCATTGTTGCACGACACATTTCAATTATTTACACATAAATAGTATTATTATTTTGTGTATTAATTAATTTGTTATATGATTTTGATGGTATTTTCTTAGCTGTTCTTTATTGTTAACAACTATGAGAGATGAGGCGTGTCTTTTTTAGTTGCTCCTTGTGCGCTGAGGATTACTGAGCTATTGTATGGCTCAGAGAGAGGCGGTTCTCAGCAGTTGCAGTGGCGTGTCCTGATATTTTTGAGAAATAATTATGAAATAATTAGCATACAAATATAATATTAACGTACAGTATAGACAATCAATATATTATAGTAGCTTTTTACTCCTACGATACGAAATCGCTCTTTTCAGATAGGTTCTACAACTTTGAGAATGTGAATAATAGACTGAGACGATATTGCTATGAACAATTATATTAACTCACATAAAGATTACGTCTCTAAAGTGCTTATATAATTAATAATATAATATAAGGTGTCAAATATTAAAGAACTCAATTATAAAGTTTAATAGTAACAATAGTTTATGTTAAGTCCGATTTATACGATACCTAATGAAATTAATTTCCTAGGAGATTCAGTAAATCTTGCTTCATCAGAGTATTAAAACCAAGGCAGAGAGTATCGATGTGAGAAGTTACTAAATATGTATTAGATGATATAAACTCAAATTATATCGCAAGATCTCATAATTTAAAATGAGTTTAACTCATATTTGGACCATAATTATTTCGAGAAAATGTTTTAAAAATAAGTATATCATATGTAGTGTAAATAAAGTATATTAAATATATTTGAATTTATTATGAAAACAAATATCGCTTGGAAAGTTATGAGATAAAATAAGTTGTCTTATAGACGGAATTTTTATATTTAACGAGATGTCTCATCTAAATAGAAAGTACTACATACCTCTATTCCATTTAAGAATTTTAATATCTGATATTTTATATTAATATAGTAATATTTTATGAATTAGTTTTATTATTATCTAAATTTATTACGATCACTATAAATTAAAATAATATTTTCAACCTTTTAATTTCCTTCGTTTCTCATGGTAGTACATATTAAAAAATTTCTTAAATTTCGGATCAACTAACACTAAAAATTTATATGATCTACTATGGGTAAAGAGATAGATGTACAAATTAATTGATATATTAATAGATAAATGCTAGATTTCGGGTAGATCAATGAATATTCATTGAGATATGCAATTAATCAAATTAAAGTTACATATAGATATTATAATAATTTGTTCATTAGTTTTTGGCCATGGATATATTTGTTTCAGTTATAACCTCAAAATTATTTAGTATATAACAATAGTATATTTAATAGTGAAGGAAATAAAACTATTAATCACTCTTTTCATACTCATTTTTCATTATATACGTCTATATTTTTAGCATAAAGGGAGCCAAGAACTGTCTAGAATGATTCAATAATTAATATGATTTATAAAATATCTTAGTATTGCTCAATTTCTTCGTAATTAAAAATATGTTTGCTATATAATAAACATATATTATTCTTCTCATTTATTTCAAATGTTTTATTATTCAAAGTATTTTATATATTATATTCATATTCTATATATAATAATTATCAACCTCTATTGTTAGTATTATTTAATTATATATAATGTATTTATATTACTCCCATTAGTTACAAGTAGATACTCACCCTATTTTTTTTGTTTCTCTCACGAATTAGACTTTTTCAAACTCGCTCTTTCAATTAGATCCAGTGATTAAGAAAACATAATACTATATTTTAATAACACTCCATTTTATAATTCTATTAAAAAATATAACACATTTTTCCCCTTATTTTATAATTAATTAAATTTTTAATTATAACATTGAATTGATTTAAAAATTAGTTTCACGAAATAAACTTATATATTTCTGTAATGTAAGTCGCATTATGTATATTATGAGTTAATTAGCGACCAGAAGACAGATAATAATTACTTCCTGATATTTAGTCAAGATATTATATGAGTAATCCCATAGAGCCCATAAAGTGGTCGGGAACAAGATCTGCACTAAAAAGTTTTATACTCTGCAACCCCGTGGACTCCTCTCGAGCAAGAGGAACAGGTGAATATTGTGGTCAAAAAGAAAAGCACGATGATTCTACTAGGTATTATTTATAGATTATTTAATAATATAACCCTCTAGCTTTATCTATAGAAAATAAAGAATAATAATTAACAAAATTAAAATAATTAATACTTAATTTTATTTTTATAGTTAAATTATAACGTCTCATTTAAAAAGTTTCTATGGGTATAGTCTTTTTACGATCCGCTCTATCATATGCTATTCTAATTTGCTCCTTGGCTCTAAGACAATATTTATTAGTTTAGACATGCTACCAAGTATTCTCTCATAAAAAAGACATGACGGGTAACATACATATTAGGTCATAGCAATGTTGTATCTCAAGTACACCTCTCATATACTTCTCGCATAGGATAATCTAATATAAGCCTAAATTATTAATATTGTCATATATATACCTTGAACCATCAGTAATTATTATCTTTGAAGCCTCAAATAATCTTCGGCATAAATATCTTGGGCACTCATAAGGTTAACGTTATCATGTGAGATAAATTTCCTACAACATTCGCGAACCTGAACCATAAATTATAATAAATAATAAATATATATATATAGTATAGTGATATACCATACTTAATCACAGTATTACTACTATAATTTATTAATAAGTGATATTGAAACGCTAATATAGATTAACATTATTATAAGGATATATTGATACCTATATATATATATATATAATATATAACCATAATTTATTAAGATATACATATACTTTAATTTAATACAAGCTACATCTACACTACAAAAAGGTCTAAATGGTGTATCCCTTATTTTCCTATTTCGCTTAATACACAATTATTGACTTAGTTTACTGTGACGGTGCCTTGGCGCTCTCTCGGTATCAGCTAACTTCCAACTATTTCGGGGTTGAGAAACACATACTTGGCACTGTAGGAGATATGTCTGTCTCATACTCAAAGATGCCTATTAATCTAGAATCTCAAATAAGATAGTCTCGGGAAAAAAAAAACAATAACCTCCCTCGCGCAAGAGAAAAAATATTGAGCACATAATGGAAATTTAGTATTTACGAATATTAAATGGGAGTCTCCAAAATGACAGGATAAGAACGAAGAGTTTTGTGAGTAATGAGCAAATACGATGAGATTAAGTATGAGAGAGAATGAAGAAAATTTGATTGGTGCGTTAAGAAAGGTGATGATTTTAGAAGAATAAGAGAGAAAAAAGAGAAAAAATTGTTTGACACCAATAAAAACCAATTCTGATTCCGTTTTTTTGGTTTTTTTAAATTACTAATATTGATTCGCGCGCAAAGATCCGAGACGTACCATCTGATGTCCAGTAGTATTTAGGTTTATTTCTATAGTGTGGTATTGATAAGAATTTAAGAAAGAACTACATCTCGTATAAAAGAGAGAGATAGAAAATAGTTAATAAGATCTAAGTGTATATACAACCACATTAAGAAAAAAATAGAGCTAGGTAAATTGACCACGATATAAGATAATTGTAATTTCTGAATTTGTGACCTCTCATTAGATTAGAATATATATTTATTATAGTTTAGATTTTGATTTTTGAGTAGTACTAGCATGATGACATGAGTGTGACGAGTAGACTCTAAACATGCTCTCCTGTCTTATGGAAGACACGAGGCAAAAACTATTGATTAATTACATTTGATAGAGTCACAAGACTTTACCATAGATCTCACTAGTGACCATACCTTCCTAGACATTATTACCGCAAAGACTAATGACTGCTATAGAATAAAAACCATAAAAAAGTTCTAAATACGATTTACAGTAAGCCCAAATTATAATAATGTATCATGTAATAAAAGGTTGAGTTATAGAGATAGTTTTATCAGTTTATTTAATGATATTTGTGTTAGTATGGATAACCGTTAAACTCCCATAATAAACTTAAAGTCAGAAAATAAATTGATATGGAAAATATAATATATTTATGAATAAATAGATATAGGAAAAGGACACCCCCCTCTTTCTTACCTTCTGGCAAGTATAAAATTTATATATTTTTATAATGTACTAAGTATAATTATATATAAATATTGTTATTTATATATAACTATCCCTAAGTTATAAGTAGTGTATTTATATTATTTAGAGAAGAGACCTATCTTGTGACGTATGCCACATATATTTGGTATAAGTGATCATGGCTCTTACTATACTACTCTCAATCTGCTCTAATCTCTCATACTCTCTACTCCCATATGAGGAAGAATATTTAAACTTATAAAAGTCTATAACTAAATATAATATTAATATACACTTTTATATAAATTACCACTAAGACTAATCGTAATAATAGAGTTATATCAAAATTACTAAATAGGTGATAGATAATCAGGATGGGTCTAATAAATTAAAAAAGTAACTTGCTTGAAAGTCAATAATTAATAATAAGTTAAATAGTTTAATATCTGTGGGTCCTGTACATTGACTCCATATATATATATATATTATTTAAACAGATAGTTTATAAAATATCTATCAAATAAAAAAGTAGTACTGATAATTACTATTAATATAATAAAATAATTAATGATTATATATTATTGCTCTCAATATATAAATAAAAAGTAAGTATCATGTATAAGTATTCACACTCAATAAAAATGAGATAGCTAACTATGTATTAGAGTCTATATAATAAATATTAATAAATATATAACTTTATTTGATAAGTCTCATAAATTTAATACTCATAAAAGTATAATAATCTATTAAATTATATATTAAAGCTCGTATGTATATATTATAATGTGAGTGAAGATAATAGTTACTCTTGGCTCATTCAAAATTAAAATTACATAAAACAATAAAAAATAACTTACAGTCCACTTCAGTATATCCACTTTAGGAGTTTTCATTAACTCTTCTTCAGATATTACTTCTTCCACGTTGAATTCAGACTGATTTTCAGTTTCCATTTCCTCCTGAAAGCTAATTGTATTATCGACTTAACCTCTACTCCATCATACTCATCCTCATAACTTTCTTCCTCAATTATACATCTATTCGTAAGGTGTATTGGTATAATTTCGTCATATTTTTATGTAATAGTTAGCATAAACTCTTTTAGTAGCAGGGATATTTGAGCCTTACAATATCCTTTTTTGTATATTTTATGTTATTGGATAACGTATATCTAGTCAACCTTGCGACCACAGCCCTCACACTTATTTACCTTATACATTCTCCCTTGAAGCCTAATTATACTTTATTTATAAACCCTGTACAATATTTTTAGATAAATAAATAATATTTAAAATAATAATTATGAATATATATATATATATTAATATATATAATTAATATTAATTAATATATTAATAAATATATATATATATATATATATATTATATATATATTATGTATATATACTTATATATATATTATAATATATTAATATATAAATTATATATAATATATATATAATATTTTATATATAAATATATATATAATATATAATATATTAATTATATATATATATATATATATATATTATATATATATAAATATTATATATATAATATATATATATATTATATATATTTATATATAATATATATAACTTCTTTTATGACTAATCTCATTCGCTTTTGCAAAATTTCATCTGGTTCTAAGTTGAATTTAGGGGTGTCGCAATGGTCACGAACCTCATCTTAATTAAAAAAAAAAAGTATATTATGAAAATCTTGAATAAAATGTTATTCATACAGTGTATTACATAACTACATTATTATTATATTATTTATTATATTCTTCATTATATATGCATGGAATTTATAATAAAGTTATTATTGATAATGATTGCATTAAGACGCTTAATTCGAAAATAGAATTGACTCCTACTCTATCTCATTACTCATTATCAATATCTTTTATAGATTGTAATTATGTAATTTACTGTCCTCTCTAAATCATGTAAATTAATCATATCTCTCAGCACCTAGAGTTTTATTCACTCGAATGACTGCTCGATCTGGATTCCCTCTTGAGTGTATTTTATTCTTAGTTCTTGTATTTTTATTGATTTAATATTCTCTGAGAGTGTTTGTCATAAAATCTTTAAGTCTCCACTGTTTTGATAATCATTTTCAAACGCTCATTTAGTTTACTGATCCATCAACATATATCCTCCATTTTTCTTATGCTTATATATCATTCTCTGAGTCTAACGATCCTTTTTCTAATGTTAATTTATTTTATTTGTATCTCCGAAATTTAACACTATTTTAGAACTATTCAACATAGTAAAAATGAATTTATTTAGCGAGAATTTTACGGTGAGGGTCAGGTACAGTATATTATAATTGTGATAAAAGTATAATTATAAGAAAGAATTTGGACAATAGAGTATTATAGTTTATTTAAATATCTATTTTATAGTATCTTTCACAATTTTTATTTAAGGGGTAAAACATCTTGATAGCAAATAAACAAATAAAGACATTTATTTTACCTACAACAAAAACATTATTTTACATATTATTTGCAGGAGCTGTGAATCTTATACTCAATGGCTAATCAACATCCGAAAGAAGGATAAGGTATGCTATATATATTACGTATTATAATAGACAATTTATAAATATCTTTTCATGTAAAATTTTATTTTAAGTAGGAGTTTCACTTTGCAGGATCAAAGTAGCCGCAACATTTAATAATACCTTTTGTCAATATAGAGTTGATGATTATATTAATAGCTAGCGCATGTAAGAATATAGACGCTACATCTGAAGTTAAGTGAAGAGGCCACATATTTGGGCCTATCGGAGAAGCGCAACAGACAAATATGTTTCGGCGCAGTCCATCACCAAAGCCCATCTAACCAAACATGCTCATGCAAATCTCACACAGCAACTTAGCGTTTGTCAATATTGGTAAAAATGTAACTTTCAATCCACCAATTTGGCTAGTCAAAATCTAATGATATATACTATCTAAATAAGTATTGATAACACCAAACCATCCACATGGCTATTGAATAACTAAGTTATGGTCACACATGCCACTGTGATTAATTTGAATCTAGTCTGAAATAAATCATTACTTAGCAGAATCCCGCCGCAATTTGGTGACATATAGCGTCGCAAAATTATAATGTGCAATAAATCTGGATACGCCAAATTTGGGCTATCCATTTTATAAACAAATAGTGCTTATATGCCCGTGTATCTGTAGATATATAGCCAAATACAGCAAGTACCAAACCTCTCTCACGTGCAACAACTCCTCTGAGTGACTAGTGACTCACATCTACTAGACATTTTAATCCTAAGCTTCTCAAATTGTACTGAGAATGAGCAGTTTGCTCTTTCTAATTATAGTTCCGAAAAGAACTAAGAGCCTAGCCTTTCTTTCTTAATACAATTTTACTTCTATCATCTTTCTCTTTCATGTTACCGTGTCCCTTGGTCTACTATGAAAAAGTTTATTGGTCTCTGTATTATCGAAAGATGTAAATATTTATCTCTAGATAGACTTGTATCCATGTCCCCTCTGAGAAATCGCCTTTCTACAGGAAACAAAACATTCCTAACTCCTTCAGGCCTCTCCTCATAAATCATTTGCATATAATAAATATGATTCGCGTTTGCTAACGGATTGCCTCTCAATTCTAAGCACTATTCGTTAAGTCTTTCTTTAAATGAAGGGGCCCAAACTTGTGCACAATACTCTATTACTGAGCCTAACATATGTGCTTGTTATATTACAGTGACTGAGTGGAGATTTGTATATACTTTGAACTCCAGTTGCTCTGTTAAAGATACATACATTCCATTTTGTATGTGAGCGGAGATGTATGCTTTGCACCGAGACTGTCATCTCGCACTAGAGTGCCTTTGATTTCTTGTGCTATGCATCTCAATTGAACCATACACTGATTTAGCGCTTACTTGCGCATATTATGTCTGCACTCGTAGATCTTGATAATATGAAATACTTAGGTGTATAATGTTATTGCATTTTGTCTCTCGACTCAGTATACGTCAAAGCTCACCTCCATGTTCATACTCCCTTAAGTTAAAATACTTTGTGTTATGGTTGTGTGCGCAGGCTAATACGTGAGATAGGGGAAGAACCACTTACTCACAACACTCTGGCATATCTACTATTTAAAGTCTCCTTTACTTCTGTTTAGACCACGTGAATCAGTCTATGTCGCACCACACCAAGATAACTAGTTCTATCTCTTCAGAAGATCATTTAGTAGACGTTCATACTTTTTTATTCATTCTGTACATAATTGTGAGTTATTTGCACGTGACTGAGATTCATTGCTCTCAGATGCAATGCGTGGTCAGCTGTTATCAGTACTGCAATAGAACTTATAAAGGCCATATGGATGTGTACTATATTCCATTCATTTTGTTGCTTAAAAATAAAAGGTTGTGACAATTGGTTTTAACTGCACAACAAGTAATAAATATTGAGTGAGTTGAGTAGGCATTCTCGATGATCCCCCCAAGAGCTCAGGACTGAACTAGTGCTGCCGACCACCACTCTTCACGCTTACAATTTCCATTCGATAGGTAGAATTGTAGTAATTTGCCACTAATCATACATTAGATGTGATAAACATTACTCGCGACTATTGTTTTCATAATATGTCTCTCGCAACCACTAACTCTCTTATACTCTCCAACCAATGTGTACCGGACATTGGTCTCACTCAATTTGGATGTACACAGGATATTGTGAGAAATAAAATGCTTTAATTTTTATCTGCATGCCGTGTATGTGGGGCAGCCCTTATCAAGGAAAGCTTACTAATACACTAAAATGTCATACCAATTTCTGTTTACTTTCTCGCAATAACTGAGCAAGACTCGCAGAGTCTATACGTGACGTGAGCTCATGTAATAGCTCTAACTCTAGTGAAGTAGAGTATTCACAGATTATATTGCGCCTCACGGCATATTAGTACTAGATACATGTCCTTGCACCTCCTGTTCCTTAACCGGTGCTGTGGAAGTCTCCAAAAAACATTCAAAACGCATTGTATAGATCTTCTCTCATATAGAGATTTGATTTCTATCGTGCTACTCTAACTCAATTTCTCATCTAGTTGTTCCCTCACTATACTGCACATAAAAACTTGGATTATATAGACACCAATTTGTTCAAAGCTCTTGATCACTATCTGTAGAAGACTTGTATATCTCTCAGTTATTATAATTTTTATCAATCTATTATCCAAGTCTCTAAGTTGTTATACCGAGAAGATAATAAAATAGGCATGAGAATATTTAATGACTCACTCAAATAAAAAACTTCATCAGTGTATCACATACTTTACTAATACATATACATAAGTGGACTTTCTCTGCTCATAGAGTACTTAGAGTACTTTGGATATAGCTAATTTCTCTGATTAGATTAGTACTTGAGTAAATTTCCTTAGGAAAACAAGAAAGCGGACAACTACGCTCTGAAGAGATTGTGTGATGATAAGCGCTCTTGATAGTATTTACATAAGACTAACTTAGGATATGTATATATATTAAGTATATAGTATATATATATATATAATTTAAGTATTAAATTCTTAATCATATAAATAGTATCTAATTACTATTTAATATATATATATATATATGATATATATTACTATATATATATACATAATATTATAATTTCTGACTTTGGATGATATATACTGGGGATTGCATGCTTAAGAACTTGTATATATATATATATATAATTATATATATATATATATATATATATATATAGGAGGTAATGGGTAGGGTGAGAAAGTTGAAGAATTGTAAATCTGTTTGTGTAGACTGTAGATGGAATTACTGGTGGAATGATCAAGAACGGAGGGGAGATGGTGATTAAATGGATTTGGAAGTTGTGTAACAAAGCGTTTATGGAGTGTATAGTTCCGAGAGATTGGAGGTGAGCAGTAATAGTACACTTATAAAAAGTAAGGGGGGTAAGGGGTAACTGTTTGAATTATAGGGGAATAAGTTTATTGAGTGTTATAGGGAAGATTTATGCTGGTATTTTGGTCGAAAGAGTGCGTCAAGTGATTGAAGGACTGATTGGTGAAGAACAAGGTACATTTAGAAGTGGTAGAAGATGTGTGGATTAAAATTTTACATTCAAGCAAATAATTGAGAAGATGAGAGAGAAGAAGAATAAATTGTATTTAGGTTTTATGGATTTGCAACAGGCGTAATATAGGAGAATTAATATGGAAGCTCTATGGCAGGTGTTAGTGATAGTATGCTTGGTGTTGGTGGTAGGCTTCTGAATGGAATCGAAAGTAGGGACCGACCGGGGCGGGAATTTTGCCGGGGCGGGGGCCGGGGCCGGGAGTTAGCTAAATTAGGGAAAGTAAATGTTTCACAAAACACTGTGTAAAGGTTCTTAACATTAATATTAAATATAAATTGATAATTTCAATTAATTAATAATTGTAATTATAAAAAAGGAATACATTTAATTAATTCAATTAAATCAATATTTTAGAAAGAAATTTTTAGGAAAATAATTGATTTCTAGAAGAATAAGTTGTATTATATATATATATATATATATATATATATATAGTAATATATATATATATATATTATATTATATATATATATATATATATATATAAATATATATATATATATGATATATCATACAGAATGTATATTAATAAAACGAAAACTTCTTTCGTATTATTTTTCTAAAGTAACTATAATAATTTATATATAAATATATGTACCGTTTAATATATATAATTGGTATACTATATATATATATATATATATATATTAATATATATATCATATATATATATACTATATATATACGTATATATATAAAGGAAATAGTATATACTATTTTATAATATACTGATATATATAATAAGCTAAAAAATAATATACTGAATACTATATATATATATTAATATATATATTATATTAATTCAATTAAATAAAATAATTTTGAAAAGAGATTTCAGAAAATATTTGATTTTTTTGAAGATATTTTACTTTAAATAAATAAATACATTAATATTTTAACATTATATTATTTCCTTTTCCGTACCGTATTCGTTTTTGATATATCAAATTTTTCAAACAATAATGTTTTAAAAACTCGGAAAAAATTAGTAATTTGGTCCACAAAATTACTATGAACCATTCATAATACAAAAAAAAATTTATTATATTTAGTTATCTGGGAAATTAGTCCTTTAAAGTTATTTTATTCTTTAAAAGAATTAAAATATATTTTTTTGATTTTTGGTTTATTTACCTCTATTTGTGTTGGTGTAAATTTACAGGTTAACCCAGGTAAAAACCCGGTTTGCCTGATTTTTAAGCCGGGCCGGAGGAGGGTGGCGCGGAGGCCCGGGGCCGGACCAATGCCCGGAGTGGGCCGGGGTCCCGGTGCGCGGTTCCTAAATCGAAAGTATGTATGACATAGTGAAGGCGTGTGTAAGAATAAATGGAGTTGATAATGATTTGTTTAATAGCGAAGTGAGGCAGGGATAATCACTAGTGTGCTTATGTCTCCTTGGTTATTCAATTTGTATAGGGTTATTGCGGGTTATGAAAGAATTAGACGCAGGTGTGAGGAAGACCATTCACGGTAGGCAGGCTGAAGGTTTGTTTAGAATGACCTGAGAGAATGGTCAGACTTGAGTGGAGGGTTGCCCTACTTACTATATGTGGATGATTTTGGTTTTGCTGTGGCGAATCTGAAGAGAGTTTGAGAGGATTGGTAGAGCCGTAGAGGGGTCTGGCAGGGTGTGGATGTAAAGGGACTAAGTCTTGAGTGCGTTGGGGTTCTTATTCAATATTTACACTTATGATTATGCTACGCTGTGTTTAACTGGCAGGGATATTCAGTAGTGAAACATGGGTCTGGAATAAGAGTTATAGATGCTAAGAGTTATAATATGTTCAAGAACATGACATCTTTAACAAACTACGTGCATGTGAAGATGTGAAATTGAAGAAAATGAGGAACGAACGAAATTCTGACTGTGAGTGTAGGTGGAAAGAAAGGAGATAAATGAGATAATAAATGAAAGTACATTGAGATATTTGTCATGTAGAAAGGATGGATGAATAATCGGTTGGTTTTAAGGCGGATATATAGATGAGGTTTGACTCTGTTGTGAGTGTGCTGGGAACGTCGAACCGGCTGAGAGGGGCCGAAGAAAAGTGGATTGAGTCAGAAAGGAAGGAGAGGAATGTGAGTTTTGGCATGGGCAGAGGCGGAGTGAAGAAAGGAGCAAGATAGGAGTGAATGGCGGGGGGTTTTGTGGAGGGGTATGGTATGTGGCCCACTTGGGCCAAATGGGGGATTAACCCTACATTGACGAGATGCCACAGCTGAGGTCATCGCAGTTCTTCGGGAGCCAGTGGTGTATTTTCTGACCTGCGAACTGGTTCTCGCTTGGGGGTATAAAGGGGGCGGTGAGGTGGGTGCTTTTCGACTGCTGTCATTATTCTCTACTTGCTATTTTGTTCCCAGTGCATTGTGTGGCTCCTCTGCACACACCCTCTATGTCCCTAATCTGCCGGAAAGTGAGGTGGTTTATTGATGATGAATGATGATGATTGATGATGATGATGATGATGGGATGCATGATGATGAATGATTGATGACCCGATGGATGTAACGATGATGATGAAGGTGCTGATGATTATATATAATATATATATATATAATGAACTATAAAATACATTATTGAACTTTATATTATATATATATTATATACTTAGTATAATAGTATAATGTCCATATTATATATATTAATATTGATAATACTAATATTAATATTACCATTCGACATATACTCTATATATATATATATATAGTAATATATATTATAAATATATAGTATATATCTATATATATAATAATATACGATAGTATATTTACTATATAACTTATATGAATTAGTCATATTTCACATATATAGGTATGTGATAATATATTTATTATTTTTATTATATACTTATAGTTTATCTTTGTTCCTATGATATATATAACTCTAATAATATATATACTATATAGTATTTAATATATATAACATAATATAATAAATTAATATATAGGTATATATAATATTATATTTATAAATATATATATATATAATATATTATATAGGGTAGTATATATATATACGTAGTATATTATATATATATATATATAATAATATAGTAGGACTATTATAGATATAGCTATTTAATATATTATTATCGTAATACAATATTTAGGCTAGTATTATACTTATTTATATATCCTAATATATCCTTAATTTTTTTGTATACTTTTGGTACATTTATAGTCAGTATATTAGTATATATTTTGTTATTTTTTGTTTAAATTTTTGATAATACAATTTATGTAAATTTAAAGTTCAAAATTTGTAATAGTATTTTTTATTTTTTTTTTATTTTTTTATGAATTTTATTTTTTTTAAATTTTTAATCCAAGTTGTTTCTAAATTAAAACCAGTTTTTCTTTTTTCAAACGAAAGGTCAAATTTTAAAGGCAATTTACAGTCAATGTTTTATTAATGGTATACCAAATAAAGAATCCGAGTATACCTTATAGACCCCGAGTACGAAATTAAAGGCTACTGGACATTGATATAGCGTGAAATTATATAATTCGCAACCTTATACCCCCATATATATCATAATAAAAACATTTTTATAGAATATAGTTATTATATATATATATATATATACTATATATAAATGATATATTATATATATATATATATATATATAGATATATTTTATATATATATAGATATATATATAATATATATAGAGTAATATATATTGTTATATATTTATAATTATGTATATATATATATATTATATTTTATATATATATATATAGGTGGTGTTATAATATTATATAGTGATATTTTATATGTATATTTAGGATGGTATATTACATGTATAATTGTATTATATATATTATATATGGTAAAGGTTACTTAACGCCACACGGAACGGAGCTCGGATCAAAAAAAAAATTTCACAGGTAGCCTCTATGATACATATAAATAGACGTTTTAGGGTCGAAAATGAAAAATAAAAAATTCATATCTCAAAAAACCCGTTTGCTACATCGAAATCGAAAATGAAATTGTGTTGGAAATTCTTTTGTTAATTGAATGTTGGACTGAAGTTAAGTTCCCAATGAATGTTAATAATACGAAGTAATATTTAGGGAACGAACCAGAGAAAGCCATTTTAAGGACTCTATTTATACGTTACTTCGTTAAAATTAAATAGACTTTCTAGTATAGTTTTGTTTTGATTTTAATTAAAAGAATACCCCAAGGGTATACCGCACGATGGCAAGGAGTCGGGATCTCTCGGTGCCTTCCGGGAACTACGGTTAGGTAGTGAAATTTCCCCCCTCGGGGAGGGTCTTCCGGTAAACCCCCCGCCTTTTTAGGTATTATTGGGGTGTCGCTGGGGGTTCTCCGCCCCTCCCCTACGGGTATGGAATAAAACGTACCCCCCCTGTGTTCCCCGTCTGGCTCGAGCCCTCCCTAAATTGCCATGTTATACCTTTACAAAAAATTATATATAAATTTCAGATGCCACTAGAACAGGTAAAAAAAAAAAAAAAAAACAAAAAAATTCATTCAGACTTTCGAGTTTCTATTTATGTATCATACATAGATGCTACCTGTGAAAATTTTTTTGATTTCCGAGCTCTCGATTCTCGATGTGGGCGTAAGTAAACTTTGTTTCATAGTATGTATATATATATTTATTATTAATTTATTTAATAATTATTATTTAATTCTTTGTTATTATATTCATTTTACTTTTATTAAATATATTAAATATCTTTTATGTTCCATATAAATAAGATATATATATATATTTTCTATATAACATATTATATTGAGAATTTTTCTATATATATATATATATATATTAATATATATATATATTATATATTATTATATATTATATATTATCTATATTTATTATGTACTTCGTAAATGAATTATATTTTAGTCTGATATTTTATTTATATTAAGTATATTTTCATCTATATTTTCTTATTTGTGGTACAGTTTTTTTGGGGACTTTTGAGATACCTTTTTTAGTGTAGTTGGTACCTTTCTTGGTCTATTGGTACATTTTGCATACTATTAGCACTTTTTTGACTTTATTGTTTTAAATTACAATATTTTTCTTTTATGAATAAATTTATCTTGAATTAGTTGAATATTTAAAAAATGGTCAAAAATAAATAAAAATAATAAAAATTTTTTTAACAATGTTTATTAGACAAATCTTATAATACTTATACCATTCTAAATTATACTTTATATACAGGTTAAATAAGGTGCATTTTTGATTTTTTTTAAGAGAGAGAGAGAAGAGAGAGTAGAGCAGAGAGAGAGAGAGAAGAGAGAGAGAGAGAGAGAGAGAGAGAGAGAGAGAGAGAGAGAGATTCTTTTTATTTGTCGAAATAGTAGAAATAGTAAGACTGAGACTATAATCGTGATTTGGCCTCGATTGGTGAGAGCGTGCGTGCTCTTCTATTATTGTAGATAGTTCTATAAACCCTCATCACTGCCTGAGGGAAGGCGACCCGAAGGTCAGGTTATTATTCTCCTGAAGGGACGGGATATGCCCTTATAGTTGATTAAATAAATAAATAATCGCTCTCCAAAAAAGCGAAAGAAAAAATTATAGGTTGACCCTTTTCTTTCGGGCATGTTAAGAATAGTGGATATGAAGAGAGGTGGAGGAGGAGCAGGAGGGAGGACGAGGAGCTGAAGGGAGGTGGAGGAGGAGCTGGAGGGAGGAGGAGGAGCTGGAGGGAGGTGGAGGAGGAGGATATTTGCCGTGGTTATTTTCGAGAACTTATGATAAGCACCTGAAAGACGATAGCATTCTCTTCATCCATCAAATATTTTAAGGATAACCGTTCTATTATTTACAATGATCAAAGAACGGCTTGTTCTTTAGTTGGGGTGAATGTACAGTCTCTCTCTCTCTCTCTCTCTCTCTCTCTCTCTCTCTCTCTCTCTCTCTCTCTCTCTCTGTTTAAATTTTCGTATAGAAAATAATGACAATTAAGATTTAAGACTGTCTTGATCAACTATTGTAACATCTATATAATTGTCAAAATCTAATAACCCCCCATATATATATATTATTATATTTTTATAATATTTCAAACATACCATAAAATACATAATATATATACTAATAATAAAATTATAAATAACAATATATTATACTATATATTAATAAAATACACAAAAATGTTATACTAATATAATATAGTATATATATTATAGAAATAATGTATAATATAATTTTAAATTTATTTATATATTATATATATATATTATATAAATATATATATATATATATATTATTATAGTGGAGGTAACATGGGGGTAGGAAATAGAGGAGAGAGGGAATTTGTGATAGATAAAGGGAAAGGGGATTCTAGGATTTGGCGGTGGGTATCAGTGGTCGTCGACCTAAGAATGTCAAAATCAGAAAAGCGGAGAGGGTGATTAGAGTTCTGGGTATGAGTACGGATGAGGGAATGATCGGGAGATTTCGACCATAAAATTCTAGAATCCCTTTTCATTAAACAATATCACTGAACACCCCCCACTCTTCCATTCCATTATTTATCACATAATTCCTCTCTCCTCTATTCTTAACCGTGTCCTCTTTTAAAGTACCTCATGTAATTCTACTAAATCCTTCTACATCCCAATCATCGGAATTATCCCTATTATACAAGCATGTGTATCTAATTTATAATATATTATATATATATATATATATATATATAATACTATATTCATATATTATAGTACTATTAATATATATATATATATATATAATATAGCTATATTATATAATATATTATTCACGTATATTATATATATATATATATAATTATCACCTCGTACCTTTTTTATATTGAGTTTTAATAAAAATATATTATAAATATATACCATATATTATATATAAAGTATACTATAAATATAATAATTATATATAAATATAATATATTATATTATATTATACTACCTATATAATATATATATATATATAATATATATATATATATACAGTATATATATAAAATATATATATATATCCACTCTGTAAATATATTATATATATATATATATATATATATATATATATATATTAAGTAATATATATATATATATATATATATAATATATATATATATAATATAATATATAATATATAATATATATAATATAAGTTATATTATATATGTGTCTGTGTGTGTGCGCGCGCGCGGGTGTGTGTGTGTAAAGTGTGACCCTGTGTTTCCCTTACCAAATATCATCACACGTATAAGATATTAACTTTTGGATCTTCTTTATTATTCTATGACTTAGTTAAACATAAGTACCAATCGCGTCCTCGATTTTTCAATTTTGAATAACTCAGTGAATGTTTTAGTTTTTTGTTTCTGAGAGCGGTACCTCACCTAAACCTAATAGGGCATATTCCGTCCCTGAAATCTCAGGCATGTATCAAAAAATCTGCCCTTTTTCGGCTTACCACGAGCACTAGCTGAAGAATCTTTAGAGTGCGTAAAGGGGGGAAAAAACAGGGTAGGTTAAGTTTGAAAAAAATTCAACATGAGATATCGTTTTTTAAAAAGAAAAAGTTTTGAAATATAGACGTGTAATAAGAAAGGCAACAGCCGAGTGCAGTAGTAAAGTTTATCAAGAATTTATCGTATCTATCTATTTATCTATCTATCTATCATATCTATCTATCTATTATCAACATGTTTTCTATTATTATCCAAGAGAAATAATATCGAGATATATTATATATTATTATATTATAATAATATATTTATAAAGTATATATATATTTTAATATATATATATATATATATATGTATAATATTATATAATATTATATATATATACTATATATATATATATATATGTATTATATATATATATAATTATATAGATATATATATATACATAATATATATATAATATATTAGAATATATATATCATATAATAATATAAGATTTATAATTATATATATAATATATATCTTATATTATATAGTAGCTTATTAATTCTGGCAGATATTTTAGGATTTTATATGAAAAATAGAATTAAGATGAATAGCTTGGCACTGTTAAAGTTGACTGACGAATAGAATTGAATATTTCTGTTTTTAGTCGCTTGAGCGTCATCGAAGAGTATGTTAGCATGATAGTATAGAGTATCAGTAATAATAATAATAATAGTAATAATAATAATTAATTAATCACATATAATTGTTGACAGAGTACTTTGAAATATTATTTTTATTGCTTATAAACTTATAAGTGCGCAGCGATGTGAGATATAAAAAAGTCATAAGTATTAACTTATATTATTATATGATTAATACGGTTATTTTTTACATACAGTGTTAATACAAAATATAGCAGTATTTAGTACTATTGCTAACTTAAAACATTTTTTAGAATAATTTTTATATTACATGTTTTCTGAAAATCTGTAACGGTAGTATTATATTGTTTTTGTGGCTATATTAAGCCTAACGAGGTAGTAGCAAATATATATATACTATAATTATTTAAATATAATATATAGATATATATATCAGAATAGTATATTTAGTATATTAATAATAATATATTAATATATATATAATATATTATGATAATATACTAGAAATATAGATGTTTGTTTTTTATAATTATTTATCGACTTACATGCCATTATGATATGTATATACTTATATATTATATATCTATAATATATATATATATATAATATATATAATATATTATTATATAATATTTATATAAATATATATATATTGATTATATTATAATATATATTTTATAAATATATATTTATATATATTATATTATATTATATATTTATAAATATATTTATATATATTATACGCCTTATCATAATATAATATATAATTAATATATCTATATTAATATCTATTATATAATAACTGTATGATATATTACTATATATATATTTATATAAATTATAAATATATAGATATTAAAATATATTAGATATTATATATTATAATATTATTTTATATATATATTATATATTTATATATATTAATATATATATATATATATATATATTATTATAATATATATATATATTATTTTATAAATATATAATTATATATATTCTATATATATAGTATATATATAATTATATTATATATTTATATATTGTTATTTGGTTATATATATTAATGTTTTATATATATTATATATATATATCCTTCTAAGTATTTCGGTTAAAATTCCTAAATGTTCGTGTGTTTGTGATTTAGGGTATTTGATTCAAGACTTTTCATTAAGTTCACAGGTTCAGGTTTCGAAGGATTCAGAAATTAAATTTGTCTTTTTGTTGCCAGTCGATACGATGTCCTTATATTGTTTAGTATTAATCTATAAGGAATACACCTTAACGAAATCCTCGTGTTCTTTGCGTACCTTCCCTCTCGAACACCTTTTCAACCACTTTTATACACATCACACACATTCAAAACAACACTTTTACTACCAACATAAAACTATCCACAGATATACGACAATGGTACCTATCCTTCAACTTCTTTGTTCTGCCTAATAATTTCATTTCTTCTGCTCTTCTTTTCTTCTTTTTTTATTATTATTAATTACCTTTTAATTATATATTATATTCTATAATTATATTATTATTATATATTTATATTATAATTATTATTATATTATTATATTAATATATATTATTTTATATATTATTAAAGGACTGAAAGTAGTAACTGTTATTGTTGCACTATTTATTTTTATTTTTTGTACACAATATCGAAATTATATCTATGTACATGGTATTCATTTACAATGTCGCGGAAAGCAGCGTTTGAGTAGTGATTTATTATTATAGTTATATATGATATACTATAATAATTATATATATATTATTATATTTAATATATTATTATATATTATATTAATTATATATAATAATTTTATTATTATATTATAAAAGTGAAAGTGCACAATAAAATTAAAATTTAAATGCTCGTCGCATATTCTATTATAACAAATTTTTATATTTATATTATTCTTTTAATTTTAATCTCACATTAATTATTATTATATATTATATTTATTTTATATTATTTTATTATTTAATATTATTTATATTCTATATTATCATTGATATTATTATTATTATTATTATTTGATTATTTATATTATTTTAATAGCAGTAGTAGAATGTCGTGTGTAGTTGTAGTAATATATAGCTGTAGAGTAGTAGCCATTTTTGTGCATTATTGGCGTAGTAGGAGTAAGTAATAGTTTAACAGTCCACATAAAAGACATTAATTTATAAAATATCAAATATAATAATAATAATAAATTATAATAATAATAAAATAATAAAATAATAATATAATAAATAATTAATTAATATATAATAATATAAGAAGTATACACACCTCTTCGCTTAGAAATCTTTTATAACATTATTTGTTCAATGAATAAACACTCATTTAATAATAAAAATCAAATAAAGTTTAATTTAATTAAATATGTTTTAGAAATTATTGTCATTACTATTATTGTAATTATTTTTATTTTCTTATTGTTATTTAGATATTATTATTTATTATATATGTATTATTATTATTATTATTATTATATTTTGCTATTCTCATACCCTTTCTATCGTTTTAATACCCTAAATATTTAGCTTTATATAGCTTATTTTTATTTAATTTTATCTTTATATTATTATATTATTATGAATTATTTTAGATTATTTTATTAGTTATAAATTTCAACATTTACTGGTGATTTTAATAGCATTTGCGGAGTATGTATATATATATATATTTTAATGTTATATATAACTAATATTAGTGAGTAATACGCAATAGTATTTTAATATTTTGATTATTATTATTATTATTATTATTTATGTTCCTATTATATTATATTATTATTAATTTATTATTATTATTATATTATTATTTATTTTTTATTATTTTATTATATGTTATATATAAATTTTGTTATGAAGCAGAATAAAAAATGTAAGAGAACGGAAATATTATCTGTAAACAAAGACATCATAATAATATATATAATGTATATCATATATAATACTTAATATATAATAATATAATATATTATTTATGATATATATTTTATATTACTTATAATGATATATTAAATCATATTATATTATAATATTATATTTATAATATATATATATATATTATATATATATTATATATATATATTATATATTAATTATTATTTATATATTTATATATATATATTATTTTTTTTATTATATACCGTATATAAATATATTATAATATATATTATATATAAATATAGTATTATATACTTATATGAATATATATATATATAAATATATACCTTATATATAATTTATATATATTAATATTATTATTATTTATTAGTATTATATATAATATAGATATATATATATATATAATAATATAATTATATATTATATTATATATAATATATAATATATAAGATAGCATTTTATTAATGATTATTTCTTTTTTAACTACTTTAAAATATATTAAGTATTTTTATTTTTTTTTAAATATTTTTATATATTTTGTTTAGATTTTTAGTTAAATATTAGACAATATTTGTTATTTTGGGTTAATTTTTTTTGGGTTTTAATAGTATATAATTAGTTATATACGTATCATTATAGTCGTATGACTATAATACTTATTGATATTATAATATTATTATAGTTAATATATTAATATATAATATTATTATCTTTATATTAAATATATAATCTACGTACTTGATTATATTATAATATTAATTATAGTATATTATCTATAGTTAATTAGTATATTATTTATTATTATATTAATATATCAGTAATCTATATAGCTATATTTATATAGAATATTATTTATATTAATCGTTATTGCGGCTAATTATTTTTTTGATAAATTTTCAATTGCATATATGTTAGCTCTTAATTCAATTATTTATCAGCTCTAAACTTTATTCAAGAATTTTATTTATATAAAATATAAAATAAAACAATTAAGATAATATGTACTGTAATGATTATCAAAATAAATATGAAATTTAATAATAATAATATAATTATATAGAATTATATATAATCATAAATAAGTAATAAGAGACATGAAGGATTTTAAACGATTTCAAATATTTAGTAACTAGGACAATATGTATATAATAATATATATAATATAATAATCTAATATATAAAACTAAAAAGATATATTAATAATCAAACTGCATAGATGTACAATATACACTTAAATAAAAAAAATGATCATTAATCAAATAAATATTATAGAAATATAATAATTTAATAATAATAATAATATTAATATCTAATAAAATAATTATATATCATATACAAATATATATAATATATCATTATAATTAATAATAATATATAATAATAATATATAATAAATAATAATAATATATAATAATTAACAATATATATAATAATAAAATAATTAATTAATAATAATAATAATTAATTAATAATAAAAAAAATATAAAAACAATAAATAAATAATACTAAAAATGATAATCGTTTATCCAAATATATAATGCTAATTAAAATGATATAAAATATGTATAATGAGATATATGTGGTAACAATTGAGCTCATTTAATTATAATTACCGATCATGTATTATATATAATTACTATAATAATAATTATATTAAATAATATAATAATTAATAAGAGTAGATAAACGTACACGTAACAAGATTAAGTCTATTCTTTTTGCATTATATAAGGTTAAAAAAAAAAAAAAAAAAAAAAATCTTTGTACTGTTGTTGGTAGAAAGGCATGAAACAAAACAGCACTGAACTTTCTTCATTTTCCTTCATGACCGCGGATAAGAGATATTAAATAGATACAATCCGAGTTCACTCTATCCTCTCTTTCCCGTGAAATTTCTGAACTGTCTGAATCTTTTTTTTTTTTTAATTTTAGTTATTTCGTTGTTTTAACAATATCACCCCCCCCCCGTTTACTATCACCTGAAGGTATCCACATACCACCATACTGTAAGGAAGCAAAACATGCAGTCTCCTCTCTCTCTCCTCTCTCTACTCTCTCTCTCTTCTCTACTCTTTCTTCTCTCTCTCATAATATATATAATAAATTATATATATATAATATATATATATATATATATTTATATAATATATATAATATATATATATTAATTTTAAAATATAGTAATATATATATATATTATATATATATGTATATTATATATATTATATAATTTATTATAATATAATATATTATAATATAGTATCATATATATATATATAATATATTTATTAATATTATATATATAATATATATATATATTATATATGTTTCAGGTTGCTCATGTGGGTTAGCCTTCAGACGCGGATCCTCTCTATTGGTCTATTCCTCGTTCGGCTCACATGACGGACCACAAAAATGTCGCCAGTAGAGAGATTTTCTTGTAATATTTAGTATTGAGTTATCGTTTAGTGTACCTAATCCAATACACAACATCTTACACATAGCCAAACATACTAAAGAACAATTTTCACATACAATCATATTGGAAGTGCCGCGTATTCGGATGTCAACAAGCGCGCTGGCAAGCATCCGGACTGTGTTGCTTGAGCAGGTTGGATCGGTCAATATCCTTACAGCTTAAAATAATAATTATACATTTGGTCAGAAACATTACAATTATTTCCCTGATCAATTTCGATCAGCATTTAAAGGTCTTCCCGATCTTGATTGAGGCCTATGTGTGAGACATTGAGGCATTAATATTAAGTATTAATTATCTATATATTTATTATATATATATAGCATATATATATATTATATATATATCATATAGTATATTATTATATCATTATATATATATATATATGATATATAATACGTTTTATATATAACAAAAAGACATACCAGTGACCGTCACAACTTAAGCGGAGTTATTTGCTACTCATACGAACAGGTGTCTACACTAAAAACAGTGGTTGATAAAATCGGTTTTTTTTTCTACCTTTTTTATTTTATTCTTCTATTTTTTTTATGACTTTTGCATTTGATAAAGATTCCTTCTTCTTAATTTAGGTTTTGGTCTCAATTGTCTAGTAATGTGTAATCCATCTTATAAAGAACCATGCTTACGGGCGTATCGCCTAGCTAGCCTATAGATAATAAAATAAAAGCATCTTCTTTCAAATGAGTTCAGATCATGTTTCTTAACAATATTTTATTCACTTATTTTCTTTTTCATTTTTGTTATAGCTATTGTGTGTTAATAATATATTATATCATTTCTTTACTTAAATAGTTATACGATTAAGGTAAGTTCATAGCATTAGTAGTTAGCATTTTTTATTTAGTAAGTAGTGTTTTAGTTTATTTTAATGAAAAAGTATGTATATATATCAGAGAAATATAAGTGCGTAAAAATAATAAGTGAATTAATGAAAAAAGGAGAACTAATATTTTTGTATATATACTATATCATGTTTTATAGCTAAATCGTCGTCAAAATATCGCTAAAAGTTATTGTAATAGCAACTGATGATTATTTTTAAATTTCTTACGTTTTAAACTATATTATATAATTATATATCTTATATATATATATATATTTATATATTAATACTATATATATATAAATACATATATTAATATTCATATATTTTATATATTAAGTATATTAGAATTATATATATGTATACGTGTATATATATATTGTAAATTTCAATTCCAAATATTTAAGTAAAAAATTTTAAATGTTCTAATATTCTCTATTGTTAAATAACTGCAAATTTTATATAATATATTCAACAAATATGGTTATAAAAGGTTATACTATCTCCTCTATATATGTATAGTTATCTTATATATATATATATGTGTTGCTGTGTGGATGTGTGTGTGGTCGTGTGCACGCGCAGTCATATTGTATTGTGTTACATGTATGTTAATTTCAGCCACACCACACAAACACTGCGAGTAACAGAGTGTTGTTGCAAGGTGAGTTTATTTTCATTAGACACAAAAGTCATTATAGGTTACCATGACGAGTACGAGAAGCTTTCCCCACTATATATATTTATATTTATTATATATATTATATATAATATAGAATTTAATATATATATATATAATATATAGATATAATATATATATTATAAATTATATATATATATATATATAATATATATAATATACTATACACTCTTATATAGTAGATATTATATTAAATGCTGCTTAAATATCTGAGACAAGGAAGTGTATGAAGCGCATAATCATGACAATAACGACACGAGGTTTCGACCCTAGCACCCCGTCCGTAGATGCGGAAAAATATATAAAAATGAAGTACTGGAAAACTATAACCTCTCTTAAATAGTAGAATCCCTTATCTATGGAAAGAAGAAGGGTGGAGGAAAAGGCTATTTGTTCAGTGTCTTCAATGACACTTTTAGATTTTATTCATTAATTATTCATTTTATTTAATTAAATGAAAAATTAGAGGAGTCTTATTCAGGTTATGGATAATGAAATTTGGGACTTATATTTCTCAGGTTTATTCTCAGCTTTTTTTTTTTTTTTTTTTTTTGATCGTTTTAAGTATTTCATGCAGTTTCCATAAAATTTGCTGCTTTGCTATAATTATAGGTAATATATATATTATATATTATATATTATAGATAATCTCTTTTATTTATAATATAAATAATTAAATATAGAAAATCTTTATAATTATGTATTAAATTTATTCACAATAATTACTAGAATTGTAACTGAGGCTACATCGAATGATAGATTTGATCTTAACGTATTATCGAGTGCTTTATTAACTTATTTTCTTTCAAAAAGAAGAATTACTGGCACTTTCGTAGCTTTTACATAGAGTTTTAGATCTGAGAGAGAGAGAGAGAGGAGAGAGAAGAGAGAGAGAAGAGAGATGGAGAGAGAACAGAAGAAGAGAGAGAGAGAGAGAGCAGAGATGCTTATTTCACAAATTTATCATCTCATATTTTTTATTAGAAATACATTATATTTAGTATGAAAAGGAGACAAAGGTAATGACCTTACAGAATTGAAAAATTATAATCCCAAAACTTACCGAATTAAAATTACTATTTATAGTATATAATATATATATTATTATATATATATTATATACATATTATATAATAAAAATTATAAAATTATATATATATATATATTATATATTATAAATATATTATTATATAATATACTGAAACAACCCAAAATGCCTTTCAAAAATTTACACTCAAATTAACACAACCCACACAACACACACACACACACACACACAAAGAACACCATGTTGTATAGTAAATATGGAGTTTAGAAATATGTTTCTATAATATATATATATATCATATATATATATATAATATATTAAGTTCATTACAGGTGTAAACATTTTTCAGGTTTGGTCGACAACCCTGATTGCCCCCTTTCTGGGCATCCCCAAGGGATATAACCCTTCTGTCTCTTGTTTTTTTTATCTATCCTATATCCAAAAAAAAACTATCCCCATTTCCACTCTCTTCTATCTCATCCCTCAACAAGGGGTTTAGAACTCCTATAATCTTTCCCCCAACAACAATTGCTTAATACTCCTTACCCCCTAACTCGCATTTATCGAATATGTATTTCTTTCGCAAATATCCCAAACTAGGATACCCCAATCCCCCATTTAGTTTGCCTACGGTACCCCTCACACCACTTCTCTATCCCATAGTATAATCTCCCACTTAATATCCTTTCTTTTATTATTAATTATTTTATATTATTTATATTTATTATTTATTTTATTATTATTTTATATAATATTTTAATTACATTATTAAATCCTTTGCATTCGATTCATTATTTCCTTTTCCTTCTTCCTTCCTTTCTTCCTTCATTTTCTCTTTCTTCTTCTTTCTTCTACTTCTACTTCTCTTCTGATATTCTCTTCTATATTATTATTTTTTATATTATATATATATTATATCTATTATTATAGTTTTTTTAAAATTATTATTTATTAATTTATTTTTATATTATTTTATATTATTATCTTTTCATTCCCCTTCTCCTTCCTCTCTCCTTCATTTCCTTCTTTTTCGTCGTCTCTCTTCCTCTTCTCTTCTCTTAGTATTATTATTATTTATATTCCGTTCAGTAGACCATTAGTACAATCCTTTCATTTATTACACTCAAAAACTTATTTAATCATAATATATTATATATTCTATATATATATATATATTTATATAATATTATACTATATATATATATATATATTTATAATAATTTTCTATTCAAATATATTTATAATAATATTATATATTATTATAATTTTTAAATTATTTTTTTAAAATATTCTAAATTATATTAGACAATCACGAATATATAATACCTATCAATGTGTGACATTCAGTTATTCTTAAAAGAATGTGATAAACGTTTGGCAATCTTCTCTCTCATCTCGTCATCCTCTCTCCTCTCTCTGTTCCTCCTTTTCTATTCTCTTCTCTCTCTCTCTCCTCTCTCTCTTCTCGTCTCATCAAACTCTTCTCTTCTATGACTTTAACATTCACTAAAGTTTCGTTCCGAGTTCGTCGGATCGCTCTGACGTGTGTGCAGGGGAAGGTGACGTTAAAAAAAGAAGCGAAAATAAAAAAAAAAAAAAAAAAAAAAAAAAAATAAATAAAGAGAAAAAAAAATTAATGCCAGATATATGTAAATAAATAAAAATGAAGAACAAAAAAAACGAAAATTTTTCAGAAGCGTTTTAATTAGGCGATACGAGAGGAGAAATAAAGGAGAAAGCAATGCGAAAAAAAAAAAAAAAAAAAAAAAACAATAGCCAATGCGAGTATACTCGTTTACCGTAATTGTTTCAAAGTTCTTCGTCGAAGACAGACTGTATCAGAGATCAATTAAGACCTGAGACGTCCGAGACAGAGAAAGGTTCGCGCCTCTAATATCAACCTCCCTTAACATCCTAAGCGCTATACAGACAACTTTAGAGACTTTCAAAAAATGCCTGTAAATATCACTGTATGCTTGATCATCATATTTATAATGAATTGTGGAACATTTAAATTCTCAAAAAGTGGAAGTACTATTACTTGTTATTTTAAGAATTAAACTTTGTTCAGTTTTATTTATTTTCCTTAATTGTTATTTTAGGATATTCATATCATATATAATATACTATATATTATATATATTCTAATATATTATTATATATATAGTATAATAATAGATTATAATATATTATATATAATATAATATATATAAATATAATATTATATATAATATATTAGTATTATATATAATATATATATATCATATAGATATATACTATATATATATATTATTAAGATATACTTATAATATATATATATATATTTTATGTTTAAGTTTATGAGTGTTAGTGATTGTTTAGATTTTTTTTTTGTTGTATGGTATTTTTTTCTTTTTTTTTTTTTTTTTTTTTTTTGCACTCACACACCCCGGACTGACTCAACCGTGACCAAAGGGTCTTGTCACACTGGCCGTAAATTTACCCCATGTCCTGATGCATGGAAGAATTCCGGTTGTAATGGATGTGGTCTCGTGATTCTTTGGGTTCAAGCAATGCATGCTTTGGAGCTTTGCATCTTCAAGGCCACCAGTTTTTGTTAGTCCCTCCCAATATAGTATATAATATATGATATATATATAATAATAATATATATATATAATATATATTAATTATTATATATATATATATATATATTATATATATATATATATAATACTATATATTAAAATATATTCATATATATATAGTTATATATATACTATAGTTTTAATCTGTTTATTATATATATATATATTTTTATTTTTTTAAATATTTAATTTATTAATTTTAAAACTATATAATATATATTTTATATTTATCATATATGCATATTATATAATATATATATACTATATATTATATTATATATAATATATATATATATTATATATAATAATATATATATCTATATAATATTAAATAATTATATATAATATTAAATTAATATAGTATATATATATAATTTATATATATAGATATAGTATATAATATTATATTATATAATTATTCTCTTATAAAAGAGTATAATATCTTAAAATAAATAAATTACTAAAACTTGTTAGGCATTCTTAAGCTTGTTGGATGCATATTATTATTGATTTTATTATTATTATTATTATTATTTAATTTTTATATATTATTTATTATTTATATATTATTTTTTATTATTATATATGTATTATTATTATTCATTGATTTCGTATATCTTTTTTTGCTCCGACATTGTTTTTACCTATTTTTTTTTATTCACCTTTTTAAATATATATTATATATATATATTAATAT
>JABUQX010109896.1:0-15000 GCA_015478945.1 Trachelipus rathkii | reverse complement strand
CGGAGTGAGACAGGGTGGTTGCTGTCTCCTTGGTTATTCAATTTGTATATGGATGGTTATGAAAGAATTCGAGGTGGGGATGGCAGGAAATGGTGTTAGAATGATGGAGAATGGAGATGTAGTGGAGGTTGCCCTACCTACTGATATTATTATGCGGATTTGAATTTGCGGTTTTTTTGTGGTGAATCTGAAGAGAGGTTTGAGAGGATTGGTAGAGAGGATTTGGCAGGTGTGTAAAAGGCGGGGTTTTGAAAGTAAATGTAGATAAGAGTAAAGTTATGCGTGGTGTAGTTGAGACAGCCTCAGTGTTGAAGTTCTTAGTTAGATGGTGAGCAGCTGAAAAAAGAATTGTCGAGTTTAAATATTTAGGGTATGTGTTGGATGAGAGGAACGGATGATGCAGAGTGTAGTAGGAAAGTTGTGAATGGCAGGAAGGTTGCTGCGGACAATAAAAATGTCTGGTTAATGTAAGGAAAACTAAGTCTTTGAGTCGCTAGGTCTTACATGAGGGATATGTTGTTACCCGTGTTATTGTTAGCGTAGTGAGACTATGGTCGCGAATAGAAGTTTAGATCTAAAAGTTTCAATTGTGTTCAGAGGACAATCTAGGGGCATGCTAGGTGTAAGAAGAATTTGATAAAAATGAGGAATGAACGTATTAGAGAAGTTGGTGTGGTGTGAAGAAGGGGGTAAATGAGAGAATAAATGAAAGTATGTTTGAGATGGTTTCGTCATGTGGAAAAGATGGATGATATTCGCGTTGGTTAAGCGGATGTATAGTGGCAGAGTGTGTTGGGAACGACTGGCTGGTATACCGAAGAGAAAGTGGATTGAGTCGGTGAAGGAGAAAAATGTGCAGTTGGCAAGAGGCGAGAATTAAAAAGGTGCATAATAGGAGTGAATAACGCGGGTTTGTATGGAGTGCATGGTGGGGCCCCCACCTGGGCCAAGGGAGAACCCTTACCCTTTGGACGATTTACATAGTGAGGCGTCCGTCGCCTTGTCCCATGAAGCTCTAGGGTGGATTTTCGTCTGTGACGAAAAATTCTTACTAATTAATGGTATAGAGGGGGCGTTAAGGCTAGGCTTTCTTTTCGACTTTTTGTCATATTCTATCTACTGCTTTTCTTTTCCGATGCATGGACACGCGCCTTACCCCCAGTCTTTGGGCAAAGAGGAAGATAAAGAAAAAAAGATAATGATGATTATACTATATATATAATAGTTATATATATATATATATAATATATTATATATATATATATATATATTATATATATAAAATATATATATATATATATGTTATATATATAGTATATATACTATATATATATTAATATATATATATATTATATTATATATATATATATATATATATATATTATATATATATAATATATATACATCGATTAGGCAGGGGGGCAGGGGGGCACTTTGGCCCCCCCTAAGTCTGGCGAAAATTAAAAATTAGAACCTTATATGTTGCCAGACCGATGTTTTTAAAGTTTTCTAGTAGAAAAAAACTGAAAAAATACAACAATCGATAGATATGGAAGGTAATACTAATAATTAATAACAGTATTTTATCTATTTTCTTTAAATTTTAAATGTTTTCCTTTATCATATTGCTTAAAGTCAACTAGCTTTGTGTTTTTATACAGCTGGCTTCTTCGGACATTATTCTCCGCTAGAACCCTCAGTATATCGATAGCATTTGGCGGCTGCCAAAGCTGTTAAAATAATCACCGGAAGCGTACCCGCTGATATTTCAGCTGCAGTGATACACATCAAAAAATAAATTGCAGAAAATAAAAGAAATTATTACAAGCAATTTTGAAGACCATAATTTTTCATGCGAACCCATGACTTTCTTTAAGAGGTGAAGACCCTGCATGAAGAATTTTTGGAAAACCTGATTAAGGCTGCGAATAGAATGCGGTGATGTGCGAATTGAAAGAAACATATTCAGGACAGAAGAATCCCCGTCTGGGACGTCTCGAATGATTCAAAATGAACTCATCAATTTGTTTGAATTATCATAAAAAACATGATTGTCGCGTGCAAAAATTTTTTTTGGTATCTACTCCATATTGGCAGATGAAACTGAGGATTTGTCAGGCAACGAACATTTATCTATAGGATTAAGGTTTTCGATCTTGAAAAAATGACTGTCCGAGAAGAATTTCTGGGGTTTGAAGTTCTTGAACCATTGCCAAAAAGAATTGATTTGGTTTTAGAAAAGGTTGAAGCCGAGTCTATGCGTTGGTCAGGGGTACGGACAGCTGCCAGAGAAAAGGCAGGATAAAAATATGGTTCAAGAAAAACTGCGGGAAAAAAAATATGAAAAAAAAGATTATATTTTCACTGTGTAAGCCAGCGGCTTTAAATTGGTCATTTAATAACCTAAACATTATTCCAGAAATTTGAAATACTATTGCCACAAAAGACAAAACTTTTCAGAAGACTCCACCTAATAAAGAAATAATTCCCAACTGCCTAAACTTTAGAAACCCGTTGGACTCAAAAATATCATAGTAATGCTATTTTCCATACAAAATATGATAAATATTGTTGAAGGCGACAATCAAACAAGAAAAACAACTTTCCTGTTATTCTGTTCGCAACAAGACCCAATTTCATTATTACCTTTTCCGTAATAACCAAATATTTTGCTTTAAACATTATTCAAAAACAAAAAACATTTACTTAAGCAGTGACTCTGAACATACCAAAGAATTGAAGGTTGTCAAAGGGACCAATGCAAAAACTGCTGATCAAATAATTTCTGATCTGGCTCTTATCCGCTAATGTTATTACTGCTGAGTTCTTAGTAGAACTTGCACCACTAGAAAAGTACAATCTCAACAACATAAGCAAATCATCCTGCTGTGAAAACTTCTGCTGAATATTGGAAGTGTTCTGTACTTGTGCCTTATCTTGACCCACTTTCATCCTCTTTAGAGACAAGATTTCATAAAACAACGTGCCAGCATTTAATTTTTCATTTTGCAACGGTTTCTTTTGTTTAGGCGCTCCCTAGGCAGTTTGCGTGGAAGTAAAAGTTTTCAGAGTTTTATGATTTGATGTCAAAAAATTCATACCGGAAAACTGACTTATGGTATTACCTTGTGGCTGATAAAAAAAAGGATAAGCAAACGTGAAAGACTTGGAAACTTACTGAAGTTATTAAGAAAGCCGACCCCTTTTTCCCAAATCCAAAAACCTTCTATTAATTGGCAATGGTGCTACCGAAGAGTAAGAGACTTGCTAGAAGAAAAACAATGAAGAAAGGACAGGCTTTGAAATGGACTATGTAGATGAATATTCATTAAAAATTGTAAAGTGAAAAAAGAACGAATTTGAAGCAAATGTAATTGCGAAATTCGCTGAAATCCAAGGCGTCTAATGCCAGTTTAGATTTAATATTAGTTAGGACACTCAGGGCTCAGTTCTAGCCAAACCACCATAAATATTACTTTGCGTTTTTCTCAAATAGGTATCTTTATTTTTACTCACCTTATGACACAAATTTTTTTAATTACAACTGTTGTAGACCTGTTATTTTATTTATTTTATAACCGAAGTAACTTTTTTATCCTGTGATATAACCCATAAGTCAAATCTTGCGTACTCACACACACACACCACAACCACCACACATTATATATTATATATATATAATATAATATATATATATATAATATTATATATATTATATATATATATATATAATATATATATATATATATAATATATATATTATATATATATATATATATATATATATATATATATATGTATATATATATTATATTATTATATATATATAGATATATATATATATATATATATATATATATATATATATATATATATATTATATAATATATATATATATATATATATATATATATATATATATATATATATATATAATTTATATATAAAAAATATATAGAATATATATATATATATATATATATATTATATATATATATATATATATATAATATATATAGTATATATATATATATTAATATATATATATATATATATATATAATATATATATATATATATTTATATATATATCACTCAACCTTGCCCCCCTAAGTTGAAACCCTGCCTCCGCCCATGTATATATATATATAGTATATATATATATATATATATATATATACTATATATATATATATATATATATATTATATACTATATATATTATATATATATATAATATATTATAATATATATATATATATTATATGTAATATTATATATATATATATAAATACTTTATAATCAGATATAAAGATATACTCACTGTTTAAGATTTTAACATTTCTGCTCCATATTTCTGAAATTCGTAATATAATTTGTTTTATTTCCTTTTTTATAATTACTATCTATATAGTATACCATAATATAAAGTACTATAATAAAGAAAAATACCTGTTAAAAAATATTACCATATTTAATAAATGATGCTGGAAAAGTAAATAAATGATATACAAAAAAAAAATACTTTAAATAAAATATGTGCATCTCCCCCAACAACAAAAGCTCTGAAAATCCCATGATGATTATATGACCAGGAAAAATGTATTACTGCGATTTCATTTTCAAAACCATTTTTAGTTTGTGTTCAGAATTGGATTAAAACAATTAAATCCTTAGTTAATGGTACTTAACCAAATTTATCATAACTTTTCTAATGTACCGTGGATCCTCTAGCTGATACAACCCTAACCTAACATCTCTCTCTCTCTCTCTCTCTATATATATATATATATATATATCTATATATATATATATATATATATATATATATATATATATATATATATATATATATATAGTATATATATATATATATTATATATATTAATATACATATATATATATATATATATATATATATACATGTGTGTGTGTCTGTGTGTGCAGTTTGGTCTTTAAAGATATATATACATGGCAACAATTACCCCAAAAATATTGATATACCAAACATTAGAATATAAAGACAGTAAGGAGCCACAACTAAATAGAACCAATCACCAAGCATGCTCATTCAAATAAACAAAGCACCCTAGTGGCTTGTCAATAACTTACAAAGTATAACATACAAAGTTTACTGTTAAAAGGAAAAAAAACTATAGCTAAAGTACAGTGCTAACCAAACTACAAGCTTTAATAAGTTTGTCATATTCATATCATGCAA
Organism: Trachelipus rathkii; assembly: GCA_015478945.1. Classification (NCBI taxonomy): domain Eukaryota; kingdom Metazoa; phylum Arthropoda; class Malacostraca; order Isopoda; family Trachelipodidae; genus Trachelipus; species Trachelipus rathkii. The sequence goes on along the minus strand of JABUQX010109896.1, from coordinate 9,780 downwards.
TTTAACCTTAATAACTACTGTAACTAAAAACCCGCCAATTTGGCTTAGTCAAAATATACTATATGATACCCAAACCATCCATAAACAACTCACCCAATCCTTTCTTAAAATGTTGCAATTTAGAGTCATATCTCAAAACAACCTCCTGTGGAAAACCATTAAAAAAATTAACAACCCTATTATTGAATGAATGCTTTCTAAATAACAAGATGGCATGCCTTCTTAAATTTCTTACTGTGCCCCTTGGTCTCCCATCCATAGTCTACTATAAAGAATTTATTGGTATCTGTATTATCAATAGATGTAAATATTTTGTAGACTTTTATCATGTCCCTTCTGAGATCATTGTTTGGAAGCAAGGAATAAAGTCAATAAGATGCTAGGTATAATGAATTACCTAGAGCAGCAAGTTTTAAAGATAAACTGTAAAAATAGCAATGTTAGGGAAGTATTAGAATATGTATTAACAGTTTGGCCCCTTATTTAAGGAAAGACAGATATAATGGAGAGAGTGCAACATAGAGCAACAAGAATAATTACTGGGTTTGAGGGTAAAAGCCTGAAGTTTTACCTTAATATCTAAAGGAATACAAATCAGCTTGGCTTAGTCAAAATACACTATATGATGCATGAACCATCCATATACCTATCCAATCATTTCTTAAATATTGAAAGTGGGTCACATTCAACAACCTCCATTTCCAAAAATGTTAATTGTAAAAGAGAATCTTTTCCTTATCAATTTCTGTGAAACTTTCACAAAATACTAAAAATGTGTTGTTATGAATTCTAAAATCAACATAAAGTATTGCAAATGAATAAAATTTATTCACTATTGGAATGAACACATTCTACCCTATTAAAATGGATGTCTTATGTTGAAATAGATCACAAACTGTAAGCTACTAGCAAGTTGAGCAAATAGTCATAACTTACAAAATCAATTTAGACCTAGACCTAACCTAGATGGATTTACGTTGCCATAAACCTAAATAGAGTTCTGGCAATCATGGCTATGCTACTATTTCTTTTACAGTCTTCCCTTGGGGTTATTTTGCAAATTACTATTAAAAGAAATTCTGGTCAGATTTTTTATAAGTCTATAGGATTTTTTTAAACTTTGAGAGGCTGTAACTTTTTTTCCTAAAGACATCAGTCATTTTCATTTTTTTATTATTCTTCATTATTATTTTTTTAAATTCTATCCTGTGATTTTTATAAAAATCTGTGATGCTATGGTTCTGTTCTACTATTTCCTTTTTTTTTTATCTTGCGTAAAAAAATGGTATTGAATTTTTCTTTTTTCTTTTTTAAATTAATTACATTTTGTCTATAAAACTGAATTGTTGATAACCATGAAAAAAAAAGAGGTAATTGTTGAGTATTACTGACTTTGGTTCATGTAAATGCTGTATTAAAACTATGAACATTTTATTTACAAAAATTGTTTTAAAAAATTGTTTTTTCATTAGATATTTATTGACTTAAATAAAAATTGAAGGATGGGCTTTCTTTTCGACTTGTCATATTCTTCTACAACTTTTCTGTTTTTGGTGTGTATTATGCACCTTACCCCCAGTCTAGGGGAAAGAAGGTGGGTGATGATGATGATGAAAATTAAAACAATATCATGGACTAGATGCACAGCATGGTGGAGTATATGCATGGCAGACAGCTTGATCCAAATTCGCGCTGCGTGAGAGCGGTGCCATGTAACAACTTACTCGCACTGCACGAGAGTAAGTTGTAAATATATATAATGTAAATATAACTATAGACATTACTTTGCTATATATTAAACTTTATTGCATTTCTTTTTATTTAATGGGAAAATTTAGAAAATTTGTAAATATTCCCTCAAATGAAATAATTCTGAGATATCATTACCAAATTGCGGACACAAATACTAAATCTTTACATTGAAATAAACGAAGAAAATAAAAGATAAAATACATCTTAAAAAAATCAATTTAATATTGAAGCTCAAAAAAAAAAAAAAAATCAGTTCTCTTTATATCAAAGAGCATCGATAATGATATCCTTATAAAAATGAGAAATTTAGCCGTTTAAAATTTTCATAACATTTTTTATATTTTTATTGAAAATATAAACTTAAAATATACATCAATTTGAAAAAAAAAAAAAATAAAAAACTGATAATTTCTTTATACTTCATATTTTACAATGAACCCAAGTCAGCATAATACTCCATAATTACCAATTCTTCATCCCTACACTGCTCCACAATTACCAAAAATTATAATTACATTATATTTTACACATGACATTAATTTACATTTTCTTAGCCCTCACTACCCTATGGCCTCAGACATAGAATGCAAGGCAGCACATAATGCTTGTAATACCCTACCCACTATCCAACTATGATATTATTTCACTAGATATCCTTTAGATCCAATCTATTTCTAAAATATCTATCATCATTAATCAAAACCTATACAATTTAACGGTATTTTTGAAAAAAAGCCTGGTAGTTATGTAGCTAATGTGAGAAAGCATTACATAACTATTGTATTAAAACTATAAACTTTTAATATACAAAAATGGTATAAAAAAATTCTTTGAAGTTTTTTTTAGCGACTCACATACATTTTAACTGTATATCTTCAATAAAAATATGAAAAATAACGCTACTTAAAACATCACTTTTATGCTTTTTACAGTTTGTGTGGGAATGATGAATAACTGTCGAAATGTGTTTCAACTTATCGATACATTGATATTTATTATTTATCAATATTACAAACTTTTTTAACGATTATGAACGATTTTATCACAATATAAATACATAGTGTATAAATATTTCTACCATGATTTTATTATATTAAAAAACTGTACGTATTTAAAAAAAAATATTGCAAAACATTTTTTTATGTAATATAAAATTTTTTGTAATATATATATATATATATCATATATATATATATATATATATATAAAAAGAGAAGAAAGAAAGAAAGAATGTTATGTTGCTATATATATATATATATATATATATATATATATACATATATATATAACATTATAATATATATTAGCAGTTATATATATATATATATATATATATATTATATATATATAGTTATAGTTAGTTAGTTATATATATATATATATATATATAGTTATTATATATATATATATATATATATATATATATATATGGGCTAAGATTATATATATATAAAGAGATATAGATAGAACTCATTCCTAACTGAACCGACCTTATCTCAAGCAGCCCACAAAGCCTCGTGGATTTCCATGACTCAATAACCTCGCAAAGCTCGCACCTTTAATATAGTTATATATATAAGTTGCTATATATATATATATATTATATATATTGCTATATATATATATGTTATATATGATATATATATATATATATATATATATATATATATATATATTATATATATATATATATATATATATATATATATATATATATATATTTATTATTATTCGTCTCAGAGCATTATTTAAATCTTTAATTTTAGTATACTTTAATGAAAATATTTGAGCAATTTTTTTTAAAATTAACTACATAGGGTAAACTTTGGTTTGTATATCGTCAATAATGTTGATAATGTTAAAAAAAATACAAATTATTGAAAAAGATACTTTTATTATCGATAAAAACTTTATTCTTAAAAATCGGAAAAAATACATCAATAGAGTTATCCCTAAAAAAGCCAAAAAGTCAACTTTTTATTTTTTCGGAGCTTTATTTTTTAATTCTTTATTGAAATATATACACCTAAATGAGTGCTAATCGTAAAAACTTTACAGAATTTTTGACTCCATTTTTGGAAATTAAAAAGTTCATAGTTTTAATACAATTGTTACGTAATGCTTTCTCGCATTAGCAACATAATTACCAAAATCCTAATTAATATGATTTTCGGAGCGTTATTATTTTTATTCAATATATATATATATATATATATATATATATATATAATATATATAATAGAGTATATATATATATATATATATATATATATATATATATATATATATATATATATATATATATATATATATATATATATATATATATATACATATAGATCTATAAAGATAACTTAGATATATAGACTCTAAATATAAGCATTAAAAATAAACTTGAATGAAAAATCTGAATAAAGAAAATGTTTGTAGTCGTTTGACATGCTTCATCTACTTTGGACTGGTGAATCCTCCACAATTACCATGAGCATAATGATATCCTTATAAAAATGAGAAATTTAGCAGTTTAAAAATTTTCATAATATTTTTATATTTTTATTATGAAATTTGAAATAAAAAACTCGAAAATTATACCATATTTGTATATTAAATATTATACTTTTAATATAGTATTTACATGAACCTAAGTGAACACTGCTCCACAATTACCAAAAATTAAAATTACATTATATTTTACACATGACATTAATTTACATTTTCTTAGCCCTCACTACCCTATGGCCTCAGACATAGAATACAAGGCAGCACCTAATGCTTGTAATACCCAACCCACTATCCAACTATGATATTATTTCACTAGACATCCTTTAGATCCAATCTATTTCTAAAATATCTATCATCATTAATAAAAACCTATACAACTTAACGGTAAATTTGGGAAATCTTAATAATGCTAGATGAATCCTAAGGACCTAATTTGAAAAATTCTATAATAGGTCAACCCATAGTAACAGGCCACAGCAATAGAAGCAAACATGCTAAAGCCAGTGTTGCCGATTTGCCGAGCTAAAATGTTAGTGAGAATTGAAAAAAAAAATTATTATTTAAAATTTTATTATTTTTTTTGACATTTTTAAGATAAATATAAAAAAAAAAAAAAAATTAAAAAAATCAAAAAAATAATGATTTTTTAATAAAAAAAAACAAACAAAAAAATCAGTTGATTTAAATCATTTGATTTTTTTCGTGCCATCCCTGATTCTCAGGGTGGACAACAGCTGTCAAAGGACAATGACACTTCAATCTTTCCATAAATCTTCTCCATCAATACTTCATTTCACGTTCGGGTTTCACAGTCTTGCAACGAGTAGGTCAGCGATTCACAAAGTCATCTTTGAAATTAAGTAACGGCCCCATGACGCTTCCTTAAATATTAAATATATTAAAATGATTATATTTTCTTTAAAAAGAAACGTAACTCTCCAATAATTGTTTAACATTTATTGATTTCACATATTTTAACTTTATTTATAATTAGTCACAATTCAATACTTTTTCTTTAAAACACTTAGCACATATATCTATAAAATAAAATACTTTAAATTTAAACTCTATATAGTTTACTTACCGCTTTAATCGCGGATTTCTTCATAACTTTCTTTAAAATTCAAGGCCTTCTTTGTATCGGCCAATCCCTCAAGGCAACCTCCTTCCGAGACGTGAGAATTCCATCTGTCTTTCTCCTCACATACTATCGCTCAATTCGACTTTTATTTACACACTTACTTGTTTTTCACACAATATATGTTATAGCAGTTAGTATATATATATATATATATATATATATATATATATATATATATATATATAGCATATATATATATATATATAATATGCCATATATTATTATATATAAACATATACATATATTATTATTATTATTACATATTACATATATTACATACATATTATACATATTATGTTACATATATTATATATATTATTATATACATGTTATATTATATATTATATTGTTATGTTATGCATATATATATATTGTTATATACACATTCATATATATGGCTGTTGCATTGATATATATTGCTATGTTATATTGTGTTATGTTGGTTACAGAGTATGCATGGTATGCTTATATTACGCACAATGCATACACATTATTCACACACATGCATGTTACTATATACATATGTTATTGGTTATTATGAGATTTATATACACATTATATATTATATATGCAAAATACCCCTAATGTATTTTCCCCATGCTAGGATACGATCCTTGACCCTTGCAGATGAGCGTTCATGTGTTTCACCACTACGCTATGACGAGACAAAAGAGCAAGAATACTTCTGCTGTCCAAGAAGAGCATTACTACAGTTCCTCCCGCTCGCACTCGAACGTATTTACATACAAATTTGATTGCAAGGTTAAAATTATTGCATTTCATTAAATATATATATATATATATATATATATATATATATAAATATATATATATTATATATATATATATATATATATATATATATATATATATATATATATATATATATATATATATATAAACACATGAAACTATATAAATATAATATTATTATTATTATTACATACATATATATATACACATATATATTATTATATTATTATTGTTATATATATATATATTATTATTGTTATTACATTATTATTATATATTGCATATATGTTATATATATATTATTATTACATATATATTATATTATATATATATATATAAAGATACATATTATTATTATTATATATATATATATATATATTATTACATACAAACAGTTAAATTATATGCATATATATATATACATATTATTATTATTATATATATATACATATTATATTACATTATTATTACATATTATTATTATTATTATTATTATTATTATATATGTTATTATACATATACATATTATATATTACATATTATATATATACAAACACATACATATATATATATATTGATTATATATACATATATATATTATTATTATTGTTATTAGATAATACATATTATTATTATTATTATATTATTATTATTACATATTATTACATACATATATATACATATATTATTATTGGTTATAGTACATATATTATTATTATTATTATTATTATATATTATATATTATTATTATATATATTATTATTATAGTATATTTATATATATATTATATTATTATTTTATTATTATTAATATATGATTTTACATATTATTACATATATTACATACATTACATATATATTATATATACATATACATACATATTATATACATACATACATACATATATTATATATTGATATATTATTGAGTATTATAAGTATGCATATATGTATATTATATTATTATTATTATATATGCCTATTTGTGAACATATTATTATACATATTATTATTACATATTATATAGAGATATATATATTATATATTATATATATATTATATTATATATATTATATATATATATTTATTATTATTATATATATTATATTATATATATACATTATTATTATTGTTATTATTATTATTATTATTATTACATATATATACATATTATATATATATATATTACATATTATATATACATATTGTTATTATTATTATTGTTAATATTTATTATTATTATTTATTATTTATATATATATATATATATATATATATATATTATATATATTATTTATATATATATATTATACATACATATATTATTACATATTATTATTATATATATATATATATATATATTATGATGATAACATACATATATACATTTATATGCATATTATTATTACAAAACATGCATATTACAAGCCAATAAAGGTATTAGAACCATGTTATTTGATATATACATATTATTATTATTATTGGTTACATATATTATTATTATTATTATGATATATATATTTATGATAGAGTAAATATATATATATATATATATATATATTTACTATGTTGTTATTGTTATAGTTGTTATATACATACACATATTATTATTACCATATATATAAACATATATTTATATATATATATATTATATTATATATATTATATATATATATATATATATGGTATTATTGTTATATATATATATACATATATATAAATTATATATATAATAAATTATATAGATAGAGATATTGTTATATATTATTATATTATTATTATTATATACAAACATATATATATACATAAAGAAGAAGATATATATTATATATATTATACATATATTATACATATATATTACAATTATATATATATATGTTATTATTATATTATTATTATTATTATTATGTTATGGCAATATTATAATTATGTTTAAGAATGGTTATGACATATATATATTATTATTATTGATATATATTATATGAGTTATTATTATTATTATATATGACATTATTATTATTGTATTATTATGATATATATTATATATATACATATTATTATATATATTATTATTATTATATTATATTATTATTGGTTATTATATATATATTGATATTAATATTATTTTATATTATTATTATGTTATTATATATATTATTATTATTATATTATTATTATATTATAGTTATATATATATATTATTATTTACATATATATATATTATTATTATTATATTATTGCTATTATTATATATTATAATATTATTATATACATACATATTATAAACATATATATATATTATGCCACATTATTTACATATATATAATTTATAAATTACATATATATATATATTATTATTACATATATATATATATATATATGCCATATTACATTTATTATTATTACCATATGATACATATATAGCACATATACATATTATTATATATATATATATTATATGATATTATTATATTATTATTATTATTAAATCATATATATATTATATGATATATATTATAGATATATTATACTATTACATATTATTATTATTATTATTACATTATTGTTACATTACATATATACATTACTTTTATCGGAGCCTAACATATTTTATTAAAGAAGAAGCATACATACATTATTATAGATTTATTATTATACATATATTATTATTATTATTATTATTATTATATTATATTATATTATTATATTATTATTATATATATATTATTATTACATACAGAAGTTATATATATATTATTATATACATATATATATATATGGCTAATATATATTATATATATATATATACATATTAATATTATATTACACATACATATATATATATATATATATATATAGTTATTATATTATTATTACATATTATTATTGTTGTTATAAAGATATATATATATAGTATATATATTATTATTATATGTATGGTATAATATAGTTATTGTTATTATTGGCTATTATTTGTTACATATTGTTATTATTATATGTATACATGTATATATACATTCAATACAAGATATTTATGGTATTATTGGTTATTATATATATATATATTACATACATATTAATATTATTATTATATATGCATATAGAAATTATGTTGATATGCATATATGTATTATTGCCATATTATATGCTATTGTGCTACATATATATATTATATTATTGCTATTAAGGCTATTAAAAACGTAATATATATACATATATATAGTACATATTATTACATATATATACATATATATATATATATATATATTATATATATACATATATATTATTACATACACATACATACACTATATTTATATATATATATATATATGTATATATATATATATATATATATATATATATATATATATATATATATTATATATATATATATATATATATATATATATATATATATATATATATATATATATATATATATATATATATTTATATATATATATATATATATATATATATATATATATATATATATATATATATATATATATATATATATATATATATATATATATATATATATATGAAAGCGGCGCACGAAAACGCGAAAGCGTTTCACGATAACGCGAACGCTAACACCTTAACCATATTGAACCAAAGTACTACCTG
>JABUQX010109895.1:12500-15872 GCA_015478945.1 Trachelipus rathkii | reverse complement strand
ATATATAATATATATATATATATATATATATATATATGTATATATATATATATATAAATAATATATATTATATTATTATATATATATTAATATATATATAAATATATATATATATATATATTATTATATATATATATATATATAATATGATATATATATATAATATATATATATATATATATTATATAATATATATATTATATTATATTATATATTATTATATATATATGTATATTTATATATATATATAATATTATTTTATATATATATATATATATATATATATATATATATATATATATATATATAATATATATATATATATTAAATATATATATATATATATATATATATATATACAGGGCCGTATCCAGAAATTTTTTCGGGGGGGGGGGTTTGAGATATATATATATATATATAATAATAATATATATATATATATATGTATAATATATATATATATATATATTATATATATATATATATATATATATATATATATATATATATATTATATATATATATTTATATATATATAGAATATATAATATATTGCTTTCGTAAATGGAAATGAAACAATCTAACATTGATAGCAATTTCAAAATCCAAAAAAGATATCGTTTTATTTATATAAAAAATTCTTCAACTTGATCTCTGAACAACAAAATGATTGATAACTTCCTCCATTTATATTGTGTAGATATGATGAACATCCATTAAAGCCAATTCTGTTAGGCTTTCTTCTCCAGTAGAATTGAAAAATTATGTTTTGAGCCTTTTCAGAGTAGGGAAATATTTTTTTTTGGAGTGCACGCTTTGAGTGAGGTAAATGCTAACTGAACAGTTCAAATTTATTTGCAAAATTCTTCAAATTTTTAATAAATACAGATGGATTGAGTGACTTTACAAAGATTAGTAAGTAACTGGTTTAAAAAATCATCAAGAAAAGAATTGTAATAGCCCTTTATATTTTCACTTTGCATTCATTCTCACATGAGGCATTTTCATTTCTTCATTAACAGAAAGAAGAAGTTCTGCAGCAGCTTTAAAAATGTTTGAAAATGTTTCAAAACAAACATCAAGTTTTCAATATGATTTAGAGCAGTTGCTGTCACTAATTATAAAGACATAATGCAGTTCATATTTGAAGTGTATGTTAATAAAGTTGAAGTAATAAATAAACTTGGAACTAATTTGCTTTTGATTGGAGACTTAAAATGATCTAAGTTTTTTGGAGAAGGCTTAATATCTTGATCCATTGAAGCTCCTCTAAAGCTTCATCAAATGCTATGCAAATTTTCTAGATATTAGCAATACATCGAAACTTTTCACCAACCTTGTTTCGCCCATTCATGAAATTTGTCCATTTTGTTTCTGGGAAAATCTTTCGTACTTTTTTCTATTAAAATATTAGTCTGCCATGTCAATCTAAAATAGTAACTAGTTGCATTCGCTGTGCTATAAAATTTCTTATGTGATGTACTTCACATGGATGTGAACAGCAATGATCATATAACGTCGCTGGATATTTTGAACAACTTTAACACCTCTTAAACATTTCTTCATTGATTCTGCACCATCATATCGTTGACCAATTAAAAGTCACTATTTATTTCAGAGTTCGTAGCATTCCTTCTGCTTGAGATTAGGAAATAAAGAAACCGCAAGAAACCACATTTGCCTTTCGAGTCTGTCCCAGTCAACTAAATATTTATCAAACACTTGCTCATGCAACATGTACAACCTACACCGCATCCTAATGCTTGTCAAATCCTAAACAAAGGCCAATATAACGTATACGCCAACTACTGCCAAAAGGAAAAACTGAAGCTACAGTACATGCTAACCACACTACAAGCTTTAATAAAATTATTGTCATACCGATGGTTACAGCATGAAGTTTTAGCTTAATAACTAACTAAAAACAAGCCAATTTGGTTTAGTCAAAATATACTAAATAACCCTCAAACCATCCATATACCTATCCAATCATTTCTTAAATGTTCCAAGTGAATCACACTCAAAAACCTGCTGCGGCAAACCATTCCAAAAATTAACAACCCTAATACTGAATGAATGTTTTCTTAAAAGATTACATGTCTTCTTCCTAATTTCCTTATTGTGTGTGTCCCATAGTCTCCCGTCCGTGGTACACTATAAAGAATTTACTAATCTCAGTATTATCAATATATGTAAATATTTTGTAGACTTGTATCATGTTCTCTCTAAGAAATAGCCTTTCTGCAGAAAACATTGTTAACTCCTTTAGCCTCTCCTCATAGCCCTTACCGTCAAACTCAGAAATCATCCTTGTTGCTCTACGTTGTACTCTCTTCAGCATATCTTTGTCATTTCTTAAATAAGGAGCCCAAACTTGTGAGCAATATTCCAATATTGGCCTTACATAGCTACAATACAGCTTACTTATAACTTCCTTATTCTTGTAAACGAAATTGCGATTTATTACACCTAGAATCTTACTACCTTTTTTCCTTGTTTTCATACATTGATTAGCTATACTTTCGGATTACTGCTTATAATGACATCTAAATTTTTTTCTTGGTCCAAAGAGTTAAGTCAATCCCATTCACATCGTAGTGAAATCTTTTATTTTAGTAACCTAAGTGAAGAACCTTACACTTTTTACTATTAAAATTCATTTGCCACATATCTGCCCACACAATACGTTTATCAAGATCATTTTAAATCTTTATACATCCATCATTATTCCATACTGTGCTAGCAAATTTGGTTTCATCTGCAAACTTGAAAACCTTACATTTAAGTCATTGGTTTAATCATTTATACATATATGAGGAACAGCCACATGACCTTAGAAATCGTTACGGACCACAAACACGTCTCCTCATTTCCATTAATAAATACTCTTAATTTTCTTTGAATAACTGTTATTATTATTATTATTATTATTATTTATTATTATTATTATTATTATTATTATTATTATTATTATTATTATTATTATTATTATTATTATTATTATTATTATTATTATTATTATTATTATTATTATTATTTTATTATTATTATTATTATTATTATTATTATTTTATTATTATTATTATTAGACTTAAGCATTCAAAAATTTTTATCGCTTAAAAATCAGAGGTCCCCAAACTTTTTGTCTCCTTATATGTCACCATATGGATTGATTAGCCACTGTGGTATTACCATAGTCAAAACATCCTCAAACCTAGTTTCAAAATCTGAATAGAGGGTATTTATATGTTTAACGTAGGTTGTTAGTATCTGTTACATAAAATAACTAAGCAAAAAATAAATGCTTTTAGTGGGAAGGATGAACCTGATGCCTTAATAATAAAGTTTCAACATTTGACATCAATTTAGTTA
>JABUQX010109895.1:0-2500 GCA_015478945.1 Trachelipus rathkii | reverse complement strand
ACACAAAGTCATCCGCGTATCCAAACATTTCATTCTCCACTCTGTTCCGCACTGATCTCCACAACTGGCCAGTATATAATGAACAGCATTGAGACAGGCACGCTCCCTTAGCTTCACCCCGTTTGTGACATCAAACATTTTCCCTACGACATAGTCTTTACTGTGCACTTACTGTCGTACATAAGTGCTTCTCTTTATTGCTTTAAAATTTCTAGGTATTCATACTCTATTCTCTCAGTTCCCTCCACGAATTAATTCCCTGGCACTCTTCAAAAGCCTTTTCCTAGTCTTACAAAGCTTGCATATGTTTTGTCTATAAATTCCCAATCTTTTCACTTATTTCATCTTCGAGCAAACCCAGATTCTATAGTCGATCTCCGGTCTTGAAAACAATGTTGCCACTCTTCTAGCTTATCTTCCACCACCCACCTCTCTGTCTTCTCTCCAATATCCTTTCAGTAGTTCTTCGCAGGACTTGACATTAATGCTATCCCTCTATAGTTCTTCCACATTCCGTTTTATCTCCTTTTTTATATGGGCATATTGTTGCCCTACTCCATTCACCAGGGCACCACCTCATTCTCTTCCAACACGCCTGCTTCATCAAATTTAACATCCGTCTTGTCCCTTCAACTCCCAATTTCTTCAGCATCTCTGCAACTATTCCATCTTCTCCCGCCGCCTTTCCACTCTTCATACCGCTCCAACGCCACATCACTCCTCCTCGTTATCGAACCACTCCTCCTCTCCCCCGCCCCCAACAAATCAGGCTTGGCATCTCTCCTCCGCTACTCCCTTCCCACATTTCCAGGAATCCTCGAAAATCTCTTCCACCTCTCGTCATTTCCTTTTGGCTTTACTATTAAGGACTCCGCGTTTTTCGCCTTTTTAACTCGTGCGCACTTGCGCTGTTGAGCTTTTCTTGTAAGTTTTGCTATATTAAAAACCAGCTTTCTTACCCGCCCTGTCACAATCTTCTCTCAACTCGTTTCGATTTTGTTTCCCAGGATGTTTCCTTTTCCATCCTTGGTCATCTATCAGACTCCTTCGTCCGAGCCTTACAATATTCTCTGTCTCTCCAACTCACCCTCTGTTTTTTATCCATTCTAAAACATCTCATTTCTCTTGTACAGCAGTTTTAAACAGTCCTCACCATTGGTGTTTTCTTCCTTTTTTGTTCTCCTACCATGTTTTATTCCAATCGTCCTTCTGCGATCCTTTGCACCGCTTCCTTAAAGGTTGCTCCAGCACTTCCTCAACACTTTGTCCTTCCTCTTCTGCTGTCATATTGTTTCTTATTTCCGCTGATAGTCTCTCTTACATCCTGCCTCTTTGATCTTTTCTATTTGCACTCTCTCTTCTCATCTTTCTTGATGCAAAGATTAGGTTTCTTTATATCATCTTTCCCCCATCATACGATTGTCCGGATCTCCAACCACGGTGTGACACTCTTTACATCTTAAACATCTCCTTATTTATAGTCATTATCAGGTCTACTGATTCTCACATAGTTCAACTTTCTCTGCTCATCTGTACCATGTCCCACTTATTGACTTTCTCTATGTTTATAACAAGTGTTCATAACCGTCAATCCATTCTGCAAGCAGAAATCTATCCACTCTCTCTCCGCTCTATTTTCTTTCGCCAACGTGAGGCTCCTATGAACTCTCCACACCTTTTCTCTAGTGTTCCCAGACATGTCATTCAAATCCCCCATCTAATCACTATTCTTTCCGCAATATGCGAGCTTAGTTTTTACATTTCTGCAGTTTCCGATAAAACTCTTCCTTCTCAGTTCAGTTCTTCCTGTTGTTTGTGGTGCATATACCTGTATAACACTAATACCCATGTGTTCCATTTTATCGAAACATTCATCACTCTTTCATCCCATAGTCCACCTTTCTACTCTCTGCCCGATTTCCTTCCGTTCAAAATACTCCTACTCCAATGATCTGTGCACCTCCCCCACCACTGACATAATTGATAGTTGCTATATTAATGTTTTGTCTACCACTTCACCATAGTTGGTCTCACAGACCCCAACATATCCAAATTCTTTCCAGCATGCAGCTCCACCATCTCCTCCTCCTTACCTCTAAGCGTACTCACATTTATAGTCGCGATCTAAGGCTTCTCCCGGAAGGATTTCCGTTTTCAGGTCCTCTATCGCGCGGTCGTCTCCGTCTAATCAGTCCGTGGTTCCGAGGCAAAACAGGAGTTTCTTGAGCATTTTTACTTCGCCAGCGGCTTGCTAGGCCTTTGGTTGCAGTTTTGGTCCACGGCTCCTTATTTTTATATTTCAGAGCTACCCTCCTTAGAGGGTCCTCCCCCATCCGCCACCTGGGGGACGCGCCCGTAGGGTTAACTCTCCCGATATATATATATATATATATATTTAATTATTATTTTATAATATATATATATATAATATATATTAATTATATATTGATTATATATATAATATTTATATTATATATATACTTATACTATATCTCTCCTT
>JABUQX010109894.1:0-31730 GCA_015478945.1 Trachelipus rathkii | reverse complement strand
GTTAGCGAAGATACCCCTATACCACGACCTGTCACTTTCTCTGTGCTGGGTGAATGAGATTGAAGAGCAGTGTGAAGAGTTAGAGCGAATAGGTGTGTTGGAAGAGAGTGTGAGTCCTTGGAATAGTCCAATTGTGCCTGTGCGAAAACCTGATGGACGTTTGAGGTTGTGTATTGATTATCGTAAGGTGAATGAAAAGACTGTGAAAGATAGGTTTCCTATGTGTGTAGTTTCAGAATGCGTGTATAGTATGTATGGGATGAAAGTTTTTACGAAAATGGATCTGGTGCGTGGGTATTATCAGATGCCAGTGGAAGAGGATAGTAGGTGTGTGACTGCCTTTTCAACTGCAAAGCGGCATTACCAGTTTAGGAATTTGAGCTTTGGGTTAGCCAATGCTCCAGCGGCGTTTCAGAGGGCGATGAATGTGGTCATGAATGATTTTCCCAGTAAGAATGTGATGGTGTTTATAGATGACATACTAGTGATGAATGAATCTTTCTCTGAGCATTTGAAGTTAGTGAATGATGGTTGAAAAAGTTAGAGGAGATAGGTATAAAAGTGAAAGTTGAGAAGTGTGAGTGGTTTGTGGATGAGGTTGAATTCTTGGGACACAAGGTGTGTGCGACTGGTTTAAAGAAAGCAGAAAAGTTTATTGAGAAAGTTCGGCAGTTTCCAAAGCCGAGGAATGTAAGAGAGTTGAGAGGATTTTTAGGTTTGGTAGAGTTTGGAAGGAAGTTTATGAAAGATTGTTCAGGAGTGATGAAACCCTTGACTGAATGGACTGGGAAAAAGAAGAGTACGATCGTGAAGTGGAATGATAGAATGAATGAAGCGTTTGAAAAGTTGAAAGCTGAAGTTGCGAAGGATGTAGAGCTGGCTTATCCGGATTATAGTGAGAATGCGAAACCTTTGGAAGTTTATACGGATGCAAGTGGGTATTGTATGGGGGGTTGTTTGATGCAAGAACAGGTGATTGATGGGATTGAAAGAAAACGAGGATTATGTGACAAGCCAAAGCGTTTAGTATGACAGGAGCGAAAGTATTCTTTACGATTGAAAGAGAGAGTTGCTGCTTTGAGGTTTTGTTTCTAGTCGTTGCTGTCTGCTTTTGTGGAATTAAGTTCATTGTGCGAACGGATCACCAACCCTTGGTGTATTTGCAGAGAATGAGGATCGTTGATAGTCGGCTTGCAAGAACTTTGGAAGATTTGAGTGATTTTGATTATGTGGTTGAGTATGTGCCGGGTGAAAGGAATGAAATTGCTGATCTGATGTCAAGAATGCCTGGTAGTGAGAATATGAATGAAAAGGTAGTAATAGACCCAGATTATTTACCTAAGGGATTGATGAAGGGAAAGGAAAGTCAGGGTGGGGGTGATTCTATGTTCGAAAGTGTGTTGTATGGGTTACAGGATTTAGCTAGGGATAGGTTGGTTTCGAGAGTGCCTGAGAGTATGGAAGAATTGCGGAGGGAAGTTATGACTGAGGTGTAAGAAACCTGAGCAGATAGGAGTTAGGAAAGGTGAAACATTTTATGAAGGAGTTAAAGGCTGTGTAACGTAGGTGTGCTCGGTGTAAGAGGTGGCTAGGTCAAAATGAGCACTGTTATAGTAGTTGTGGCAAAAAGTATTGCAGAGAGAGACCACTTGTATAGGAGTGAGGGTGGGAGTGGTGCAAAAAGTGGGTGAGCTTTCATTTACAGTGTTTAAGTGGTGTACATTACTATAATTGGGTAATCGAGAAAAAGAGTTATGATAGGAAGTATGTGTTGGAATCGGAGTTGGAGGAGTGTCTGGTAGAGGGTGATGAGAATGTGAAAATGATTTGTCCAGGGGAAATCGAAGAGGTCATGTATTGCGAGCATGGAATAAGTGGAAGAATGGAAGTGAAGGTGCAGGTGAATGGGAGAGTATTTTGTGGACTGATTGATACTGGGGCTCAGATTTCTTTAGTGAATGCGTCTGTGGTACGAGAGATTGAGCAAGTAACGTGGCAGATAGAGAGGAGGATACGAATGTAAAGATCAAAGGGATTGGGTCAGGTGATTTTGTTGCTTTTGAAGAGGTTTTGTTAAAGGTAGAAATAGGAACGCTAGGGGAAGTGGAACATAGGTTTGTTGTGCTAGACGAGGAGCGAATGCCGTATTGTTTTTTGTTTGGGATTGACTTTTTGAGGGTGAATAGGTTGTCTGTAGATGTAGGGAATGAAAGGTTGCTGAAGGGAAGTCGTGAGATTGTTAGAAAGCAGGAGAATGTGTGTGTTGTTGATTTCGTTGGCATGGTGAGAGTTGGTGTGGGGGATGAAGAACTGTTAAGCATGGGAGATATTGAGGTAATGCAAGAGGAATGTCCTATGGTCTGTGAGCTGAGAAAATGTATTTTGTCAGGTAAAGAAGTGTGTAGGTGGGACCAGTTGATAGAAGATTTTAGGGTATTTGCGAAAAGGTTTGTTGTGTGTACTAATGTGGTGTATTATATTCGGAAAGTAAGGGAGGATGATTTGTATGTACCTGTGTTTTCTGTGATTGGAACGGTAGGGATGGCGTTAGTGATCCACCGTAGGTATGGCCACATGGGGAAGTTTAAATTGTGGGAATGTATGAAAGAGAGTGTTTAATCCTTGGTTAAGGAAAATAGTGAATGATGTTGCAACTACTTGTGAGGAATGTCAGAAAGGAAAGTATCAGAGAATGTATGTGAAACCCCCTGTGTTACGAATGGATGTGAATGAACCTTTTGAGTTAGTAGTGATTGATTGTGTTTCATTGCCAGTGACTGCAAGTGGGTATGTAGGAATGGTGGTGATGGTGGATCACAAAAGTAAATTTGCGTATGCTGTGCCGGTGAAGAATAAGACTAGTGTGAATGTGGCTAGGGTGGTAAGGGAAGTTTTGTTGCCGATGTGTGTATGTAAACCGAAGCGAATGTTGAGTGATAATGGACCGGAGTTTGTAGGGCAGGCGTTTGAGCAAATGTTGAGCGATTGGGGCATTGAACATGTGAGAACGACGCTGTATATGCCTAGTTCGAACGGGTTAGCGGAGAGAACGATTCGGACGTTGAGTGAGATGTTACGAATGATGAGTGAAAAAGAGAATGATTGGGATTATTGGTTAGGAAGAGTGTTGTGGGCTTATAATATGACTGTGCATAGAGCAACTGGTATGTCTCCTTGTATGTATGTGATGAATTTTAAGAAGTTTGTGAAACCCAGGCTTGGGTTACCTGAAGGTGATAGGGACGTTTGGAGAAAGGGTAGTTTAAAGTTTGCCAGTTTTAAGGTAGGGGATAAGGTTTTGAAGGAAGTGATTGAGAAAGGTCGGTTGAACGTGAGTAAGATGAGAGAAAAGTTTGAAGGGCCGTACGTTGTAAAAAGGGTTAGTTATGTGTTGGAGGGTGAGAACGATGGTGGTATGAAGGAGTTTCGGGCCCATCAGGTACAGTTGAGGCCGTGGAGGGAACCCCCTGGTTATCTTAGGATTCATCCTGTATATAAGTTTCTGGTGAATGAGGACGATTTGAATGAGAATGGGGATATAGTGGATGATTTATGGTTAAAGGGGAAAGAGTTAGTGTTGGTGGAAGAGATACCGAAGAAAAAGCGTAAAAGTGGATTGTCAGGTAATGTGAATAGGTTAAAGGTGTTATTTAACGATGATAATGAGAATGATGAGTATTTTTCAGGTTTTTGGTACAATGGGAAATAACGAAAGAAGAATAGAAAAGTACCTACACAGTTTGCAAGTTTCCGTTGGATGAAAATGAGAGTGTGTTAGCAGGATTGAGAAATATCAGAGATAGGAGTGTGCATATGGAAGTGGATGATTTGAGTAAATTTTGTGTGGAATTGGATGAAGTAGTGAATGTTATAAAGGCGAATGCTAGGATGAGAGAGATCGAGAAAGAGATTGCAGAAATGTCTGAGCTATTACCTAGGGAAGGAAGTGTGAACGAAGTAGGAGAGACTGATGAAAGAGCTAAAGGTGGAATAAACCCAGTGAAACAAGCAAGGAATATGAGAAACTGTTAATAGGGGAGTAGAGGTGTTATAAAAGAGTATGATTGGATGATGACAACAGCGTTATAAATGGGGAGTGATTGTTGGGTTAGAATTATGAGACAAACTTAGGTAGGAGGGATGTGGTAGGTCAGTTTTTTGGGGTTTTTGTCTCATAATTTTTATTTTGTCTGTTTTTAGGTACAGGGCGAATGATGAAGATGAGGAGTCTGCCTGAAAGAAGAATGAACGTCAAGGAACACGGAGAGTACAAGGAGATGCAGTGAATTTAGTGTATTAGTGCGATTTTAATATTTAAAAAATAAAGTGGAAAATTAATAATTTAAATATCATTTTTTATTTAAAGTTAAATTTAATTTTCAAATAAAGTAATTCGTTTTATTATTTTCCAGTCAGTCAAAGTAAAGCCAAAGTCAGCTTATAATTGATTATAGTTGATTTGTTTGATTTTTGAATAATGAATTAATTGCTTATTGAGAAATGAATAGTGAATGGTGAATAATTAGTGGATTACTGAATTAATAAAAGAGGATATCGTTTGGATAGACTGAATTTGGATGTTCTCAAGAGATTTGCTGTTTTTGAATGAGGATCCTTCCTTTGTATTTCTATGGTAAGGGTGATTTTCGTTTACTTATATTTTTCTAATGGATACTTGAATTTTTTGTTATTATTTTTTTTGGTATTATCATGTTTGATTAATAGTAGGTTTCTGTTTTCTAGAGTCAGAGTATTGGTCTTGAGGTTCGAGGTTCAAGGGGACGCTTAGACAGTAGTAGTTGGGAAACAAGGTTAAAAAACTGGCTACTAACATTGGCCAGGTACTTTAAATTTTTTTTGTATTTTATTTATTTTTGATTTATTAAATAATTTTAATTTATTTATATGTTTCAAGATTTACGATTAGATAATTTCATTTAATTAATTTATGATCATTAATGGACTGATTGAGCATAACGATTTTCATTACTATTATTTGACTGCTGTTTAAAGGTCCTTAAAGTTCATTTTTGCCTAATTGAAATGCTTTATTGTGAAGGCATTTTTATATTATTATTTAACATTTAACATTATTTTTATTTCTTATATTTTATATTGGTATGTTAGAATATTTTTTTGTATCCTTTCAGTTTTTTTTTGAGCCTGAATTATTTGGAACCGTTCGCTGAATTATTTGGAACCTTTCGCTGGGACTTCATTTTTTAAGGCAGAAATTATTTCCTGTGGCTGCTTTCTGGAGTTGTTTTGGCTCCAATTTGTATCCTTTTCTTTTGGAACGTTTTTGTGGTTCCACTTTTGACTTATAGTGGAACACTTAAAGTAAATTGAAAAATCAAATTGGAAACCTATAATACAAATAACATCAAAGAAAGGGGGATAAATTAAAATTTGATAAAGACAATTGAAAAATTATAAAAGTGGAAAAATAAACCAAGGAAAATAAATAAAGTAGAAGTGGTACCATAAAGTGAGAAACTTGAAAATACATTTTAAATAAGTGGTATCATAAGACATACAACACTTCAATATAAAGTGTGAAAACAATAATTAACACTTAACCATTTAAAAACATTTAAAGGCACCATAAATGGTGAACTGACAATATTTCATATTTTATAAAACAATTGATAATTTCAAATATTTAATTTTTCTGATTTATCGTTCATTATATATTATATTTTTTAAATCTCATATGGTATATGTAATGTATTTAACATTGTAGTATATAGTATATTTGGGTAGTTGGTAGTAGTATACTAGAGTCATTTGTATTGGTATGGTATACATTTTTTTAACGGTTAAATGGTATTGGGATACCGTGTAGATTAATTTTTCGTATTTCATAAAGAGGATTGGGTTATCTGGTATCATCGGTGTAGTCGTGTATACTTATTAGGGAAAATTTAAAAGTAATTATTATAAATATTGTGATAAATTTAATTAGTGACATCCGTTTTTTTTGTAATAAATTTTAAGGTGTATGTGTCTTATTTTTATGTCCCCTTTCTCCATCGTGGAAGGCAGCCTCACTACCTAATCTTTCAACTTGTAGTCCCGGCTTTTATTTTATTAGTAAAATCCGCTACAATATGTTAGCTTTATTGATGCTAAAACTTTGTTGCGTAAGCATATATTCGTAGGTCAGTATATAAAGAACTTATTTTTATGTTATGTTTATCCAAAATGATACTCGAAATATGACGAATTAATAGTTCAATAGATCACAGGTGGGTGGGATGGGTAGGGGAATGCAGGGAGGGTGGCTTGATTTACTGATTTACTGCTTAAAATCAGTAAACATTCGCTTTTCTGTGATATTTTATTCAAAGAACTTATTTTTATGTTATGTCAGGATAAAATTTTGTTATTTTTATGTTATGTTTGGTTAAAACTTTATGTTTGCAAATTATTCGCTAGGGTTATGATATTTAGACGAGGTTATGATGAATTTTTTTTAAATATTACGAAGTTGATGTAAAAAATTTGTTACGTTAGCATTATATTCTTTGTCAGTATGATGAATAGACAGGTTTATGATAAATTTTTGTTAAATATTACGATGTTAATGTAAAATTAACATTGATATGTTAGAGATATGCTTGAAAAAGTGTGAATAGGTTACGTTTTGTACGAAGTGTTAGGTACTTTACTGCTGTTAAGTGCGGAAGTTTGTTAATGTTAGTAGTTTATTCGTACGTATGGTGTGTTAGGTTTGTCGTTGGACATTATATTCTTAGTTCAGGTTTTGTTATGTTAGCTTTATTAATGTAAAAACGTTGTTACGTTAGCATATATTCGATGGTTAGTATATAAAGAACTTATTTTTGTGTTATGTTTATCCGAAATGATACTCGAAATGTGTCATGAATCAATAGATCAAAAGGTCATGGAGGGCGAGGTGGGAAGGGGTTGATGGTTTGATTTACTGATTTACTGCTTTACTGTATACTGATTTAATTTACCATGATATTTTTATTCAAAGTAATTCTATTTATATGTTATGTTTGGATAAACTTTGTTATGTTTACAGTTATTCGTTGGTCTGTATGAATTAGACAAGGTTATGATAAATTCTTATTAAATATTACTGTGTCAGTGTAAAATTAACGTTAATATGTTAGAGATATGCTTGGAAAAAGTATGAATAGGTTATGCTTTTGTACGCAATGCTATCACCAACTGTGTTAAGTGTGGAACCTTGTTAATGTTAACAGTTTATCTGTGTGTAAGTTGTGTTAGATTTGTTGTTGTACATATTTTCTTTAAACTATATGATTAATAGCTTTATTAATGTGAAACCTTGTTATGTTAGCATATATTCGGATGGTTAGTATATAAAGAACTCACTTTGTGCTATGTTTATCCAAATGATACCGAAATGCGACGTGAATCAATAGTGTTAATGCAAAATTAACATTGACATGTTGGGAGATATGTTTGGAAAAGTGTGAATAGGTTACGCTTTTGTACGCTGTGCTAGGTACTTTTACTGTTGTTAAGTATGGAATTTTTGTTAATGTTAGTAGTTTATTCGTGGCGTAAGGTGTGTGTTAGGTTTTTGTCATTGTACATTATATTCAGGTTACGTTATGTTAGCTTTATTAATGTGAAAACAATGTTATGTTTAGCATATATTCAAGGGTTAGTATATAAAGAACTTATTTTTGTACCATGTTTATCCGAAATGATACTCGATAGATCTGAATCACTAGCTCGTTGGGGATCATAAGGTCATGCTAGGTGGTTAGGGAGTGGTGGATGGGGCCTGTTGATTTCCTAGATTTGATTTGATGTTTTTTAAAACGGTGTGGATTGTTATGACTTACTATGACATTTTATTCAAAAACTTATTTTTATGTTATGTTTGATAAAACTTTGTTATTTTTATGTTATGTTTGATAAAACTTTGTTATGTTTGTAATTATTTGTTGGGGATTATGATATTTAGGTAAGGTTATGATAAATTTTTGTTAAATACTATGTCAATGTAAAAACTTTGTTACGTATGTTAAAATTCGTTGGTCTGTATGATAATTAGACAGGGTTGTGATAAACAGTTAAATATTACTGTATCAATGTAAATTTAAGTTATTATGCTAGAGATATGCTTGAAAAAGTATGAGTAGGTTATGTTTTGCACAATGTTAGTTACTTACTGGTGTTAAATGGAACTTTGTTAATGTTTACAGTTTATTCATGTTTAAGTGTGTTAGGTTTGTTGTCATGGAATATATCTAGTTCAGATGATGCTAAGTGTGCTTTATTAATGTTTAATATGTTAGAGTATATTTGTTGAGCAGTATGATAATTATACAAGGTTATGATGTATTTTGTTAAATATTATCATGTTAATCTGAAATTAACATTGTTATGTTAGAGATATGCTTGACAGCATGCATAGGTTACGTTTTTTATGCCATGTTAGTTACTTCTACTGTTGTTAAGTATGGAACTCTTTGTTAATTTAACAGCTTATTCATGTTTAAGGTATGTTATGTTTCGTTGTACATTTATATTCTTAGACCAGATGATGCTATGTTAGTTTTTATTAATTGGAAAACTTTGGTATGGTATTATATATTCGTTGATCAGTGTATAAAGAACTTTTTATGTTATGTTTATCCGAAATGATATACGAAATGTGACTTGAATCAATAGATCGATAGATCATAGGATGGTAGGTGACGATGAAGAGAGTAGGGTGATGTGGTTGATTTGCACTGATTTACTGCTTTTGGCATGTAAAACAAATTTTTTTACGTATAAAAATAAAAGAATAAAATTTTTAGTAAAACAAAAAGTTTTAATAAATAAAATTAAAAAAAATTAAAAGTTTTTAGTAAAAACAAAAGTTTTAATGAAATAAAATTAAAATTTAAGTTTTTAGTAAAAACAAAAAGTTTTAATGAAATAAAATTAAAAATTAAAAGTTTTTAATAAAAAACAAAAAACAAAAAAACAAAACAAAAGGTTTTAAAGAAATAAAATTAAAAATAAAAGTTTTTAGAGTTGTTATAAAACATAAAGACATTAGCAAAAACATAAAATGTTTTTAATAAATTTGTTATGTTGACCCTATTTCAAATAAGAATCAAATGTATAGCTTAATGTTTCGAAAACGAATCACACAAGAATCAAAGGTATTGCGTAATGTTTCGAAAACGAACCAAACAAGAATCATAGGTATTATGAATTCGCAAAACGAACCAAACAAACAGTATATCCGTTGCGTAATGTTTCGACGGCTAAACAATTTCTCCACTCTTATTTGATAACTCTAGTGAAACAGAACATACATATATAAACATGTTCGTTCTGTATGCATTGTTAGTTACTTTAGTGTTGTTAAGTATGGAACTTTGTTAATGTTAGCCATTTATTCGATCATAAGATATGTTGGGTTTTGTCATTGTGTGTTATATTCCTAGTTCAGGATATGATATGTTAGCTTTATTGATGTGAAAAACTTTGTTACTGGCCAGCATACATTTGTTGGCTTAGTATGTTATGAGAGATATGAAGTGCAGGGAAAGATTCAGCCTATTAAAGTAAAGCAGTGAGCAGCTCATCCATTTATGTTGTTTGAAAAAAAGTGTAATATGGTACGGATATCTGGACAAGTCAGGCAAATTCAAATACAAGTATGGTGGCCTTGTTGTATTTGATGTTATACATTATATTCTTGCATCAGGTTATGTTATGTTAGCTTTATTGATGTGAAAACTTTGTTATTTACTGTTTTACTGTTTTAGTTTATGTAAAAATGTAAATTTTTTACGTTATAAACATAAAAAGAATAAAATTTTTAGTAAAAACAAAAAGTTTTAAAGAAATAAAGTTAAAAATTAATATTTTTTTTTAAAAAAAAACAAAAATAAAAGTTTTAAAAAAATAAAATTAAAATACAAAGCTCGAAAAAAAAAGTTTTAAAGAAATAGTTAAAAATAAATAAAAGTTTTTTAAAACAAAAAGAAAAAAGATGTGAAAGGCAACGTTCTATATGTTTTGCTAGTTACTTTACTGTTGTTAAGTATTGAACTTTGTTAATGTTAGTTGTTTATTCGTGTTTAAGGTATGTTAGGTTTGATGTTATACATTATATTCTTACATCAGGTTATGTTATGTTAGCTTTATTGATGTGAAAACTTTGTTATGTCAGCATATATTCGAGGGTTAGTATAAAAAGAACATATTTTTATGCTATGTTTATCCAAAATGATACTCGAAATATGACTGGAGTTAACAGATCAATAGATCAATACCCCAATAGATCAGGGTTGGGACGGGTAGGGGAGAGGTAGGGGTGGTTTGGTTTACTGATTCAGTGATTTACTGTTTTAGGGTATGTAAAAACACAAATTTTTTACGTTATAAACTTGAAAAGTGTAAAATTTTTAGTAAAAACAAAAAGTTTTAAAGAAATAAGATTAAAAATTAAAAATTTTTTTAAAAAACAAAAAGAAAGTTTTAAAGAAATAAAATTAAAAATAAACAAAAGTTTTTAAAAACAAAAAGTTTTAAAGAAATGAAATTAAAATAAATAAAAGTTTTTTAAAAACAAAAAGTTTTAACGAAAAAAAAATTAAAATAAATTTTAAGTTTTTTAAAAACAAAAGGTTTTAAAGAAATGAAATTAAAAATAAAATAAACAAACACATCGCTATACTGATTTGTTAAATGAATATTTACCTCATCAGCTTCGTACTTGTTCATTCTGTATGCGTTGTTAGTTACTTTACTGTTGTTAAGTATGAAACTGTTAATATTAACAGTTTATTCTTGCTTAAGCTGTGTTAGGTTTTTCGTTGTATCGTTATATTCTTGGTTCAGACTATGATGTGTTAGCTTTGTTAAGGCAAAAACTTCGTTAGAGTATATTCGCGGATCAGTATGATAATTAGGTACGGGTGATGATAAATATTACAGTGTTAATACGAAATTAGTAATGATATGTTAGAGATATGTTTGAAAACGTATGAATAGGTTACGTTTTGTATGCAATGGTAGTTACTTTACTGTTGTTAAGTCGGAACTTTGTTAATGTTAGCGAATTATTCATGCATAAGATATGTTGGATTTGATGTTATATATTGTTACATCAGGTTATGATATGTTAGCTTTATTGATGTGGAAATCTTGTTGCGTTAGCTTATTTTCGTTGGTCAGTATAATTACACAAAATTGTGATAAATTTTTGTTAAATGTTACCATGTTCATAAAAATAATAATGATATGTTAAAGATATGTTTGAAAAAGTGTGAATAGTTACGTTTTTGTATGCAAATGTTAGTTATGTTACAGTTATAAGTATGGAACTTTGTTACGTTGACTCTTATTCGTGTATAAGGTATGTTAGGTCTGTCGTTGTACATTATATTCATAGTCGCGGTTTATGATCCTATGTTTGCTTTATTAATATGGAAAACTTTGTTGCGTTAGCATATAAGTATTTATTGATCAGTATGATACTTACACAAGATTGCGATAAATTTTTGTAAAAGTTACTATGTTAATGTAAAAATATCAGTGATATGTTAGAAAAAGTGTAAGTAGGTTACCCAATGTTAGTTACTTTAATTGTTGTTAAGTATAGAAGTTTGTTAATGTAAACTGTTTATTCATGTTTAAGATGTGTTAGGCTCGTCGTTGGGGGTTCTTAGTTCAGGTGATGCTATATGTTTGCTTTATTGATGTGGGAACTTTGTTAGCATACATTCATTGATCAGTATGATATTTAGACAAGGTTATGATAAAATTTTTGCTGTAAATATTACTATGTTAATGTAAAAAATATCAGTGATAGTTAGAAAAAGTGTAAGTAGGCTCCGGCGCTAATGTTAGTTACTTTACTGTTGTTAGTATGAACTTTGTTAATGTTAGCTGTTTATTCGTGTTTAAGATGTGTTAGGTATGTCGCTGTGTACGTTATATTCGTAGTTCAGATGATGCTATGTTTGCTTTATTGATGTGAAAACTTTGTTACGTTAGTATATTCATCGTCATATAATAACTGGGACAAGGTTATGATGTAAAATCTTTGTTAAAGACACATGTTAATGTAAAATATCCAGAATTGGGGTAGGGATGGGGAGGAGTGGGTGGTTTGAATTACTGATTTACAGGTTTATATATATATTTTTCATATATATATATATATATATGAAAAGCGTAAAATTTTAGTAAAAACAAACTGTTTAAAGCATAAAAAACAAGATGAATGAAATTTTTCTCAGCATATCGAGGTGTATATACATTAAATTTTTTAATTTTTTTAATTTTTCTTTTTTTTTTTCTTTCTGTATCGAGGATACATCACAAGAAAGACATACCAAGTTTCGTTGTTCTACGCCAATATTTCAGTTTTGTGGGGCTAGCATCCCCCCATGGAGTGCTATTTAACCCGTGATACGATATGGGTACCTTATATGAAAGGTATATACCGAGTTTCATCGTTCTAGGTCAATATTTCAGTTTTGTGGGGCTGGTGACCCCCTTTGGGTTGTGTACGGCTATTTAACCCATATATGATGTGAGTACCTTTATATGATAGGTGTATACCGAGTTTCAATGCCTTCTATGTCAATATTCAATGCTTGACGTCAGTATCCCCCCTGGGTGCTCACCTTCATAATTTAACATTGGTTTCAGCAATGATACCTTATATGATAGGTGTATACCGAGTTTCAGCCTTCTACGTCAATATTCAATGTTTGACGGGGCCAGCATCCCCCCTTGGGGTCCTCACTACAATTTAACACTGGCAACAGTAATGCTAACTTATATGATAGGTGTATACCGAGTTTCAGCTTTCTACGTCAATATTTCAGGTTTGGGGTGGAATCCTCATCTGTGGGATCCTAGACACCCTACATGGACTTATAACCCTCATATTCGAACTCTACGACCTCATAAATCTATAAGGACACCAACATTGTGGTTATAATGACTGTTATTACCATTAAGCCAGCACCGTCTAGTTAGCACCAGTGCTGAGCCAACTCCTGAACTAATAGCTATTTGAAACTCAACTCTGAATCCTCTCACCAAATTTCAGCCTATTACGAACACTTTGATTTTTTAATGGGGGTGGGGTCCCCCTTCGGGGGACCCAGGGGGACGTAACTTCGTATACAAAGAGGTTACCTCACCATCTAACACCCCTCCAAATTTTAACACAACTCCAACCCATGTAAATATATCGGAGCCTTAGGCTGAGCCTGAGACTGAGCCAGAGCCGGAGAGGGAGAAAAAAAAAAATAAAACATATATATATATATATATATATATATATATATATATATATATATATATATATATATATATATATATATATATATATATATATATATATATATATATATATATATACAGGAGCAGGGCGATCTGTGTCTGTTTGAAGATATATGAGAGGGTTTCGCGTAATAATAATAATAATAATAATAATAATAATAATAATAATAATAATAATATAGAGTCGTATAGACTGTTCAAAATGTATATCAAACATTACGTAATGCGTGCGACCTTGAACTGACTCCTCCCCTATTTCTTTTTCTTCTATTTCTTCTTTTATCTTCTTCTTCTTCTTCTTCTTCTTCTTCTTCTTCTTTCTTCTTCTTCTTCTTCTTCTTCTTCTTTTTCTTTCTTCTTCTCTTCTTCTCTTCTTCTTCTTTCCTTCTCTCTTATTGAAATAGAAACTTTATCCTTCTAAGTAAAATAATAATAATAATAATAATAATAATAATAATAATAATAATAATAATAATAATAAATAATAAAGACAGATCAACACTCGCCGATGGCTGAAGCGGAGTCGGAATCGCGACCGGAGCCGGAGTCGGAGTCGGAGCAGAAGCCAGAGTCAGAGTGCGTAAAAAACGATCACTTACAGGGATCGTTTTTCGACTCATTTGAGAATCGAATCAGTTTATCAATAATAATAATAATAATAATAATAATAATAATAATAATAATAATAAACAAATATGAGAAAGAGAGATTCTTAAAAACATGGGTTCTTATCAATTCTTATCAGCTAAAGCTGATAAGAATACGCTACGCCCGTATTCCAAAAGTTGTCACTGAGATTGGGTACATACTACTCCCCTCACAAAACCCCGCCATTCACTCCTATTATCCACCTTTTTTCTCGTCTCCAGACATTCCTTTACTGATTCAATCCACTTTTTCTTTGGTCTTCCAGCTGGTCAATTTCCAACACACTCACCACTAAAGCTGAAAAAAAGCCGATGATGATCACAATATGCAAAGAATTATGAAATGAAGCTGCAAATGAATTTTAATTTGCCTCTTTCCTTTTATGTACGTTAATAGAATATGTCTTAAACATTTGGTCTTGTTTTGCATAAATTAGGGGCTGAAAAATCCCTGAAACCGATCAGTTTATGAAAAATTATAAAATGAAGCAAGGAATGGATTTTAATTTGGCTACTTTTTAGTTCTTATATAATAAGTAAAACCAATTTTATTTCATAAGAGAAATGTTTCATTTCATTTGCATGATATGAAGTTACGTTTTAATACATTTAAGAATCAGATCCTTCTTATATTGTTATCATGGCATGCAAGGAATTGTAACCTATATATATACTCTATAATAAAGTGTATATTTATTAAAATCTACTGAAATAACTGCAAGTGATATATAAAAATGTACATTTCTATTAACATGAATTTTTTCAAAATTGCAAAAGATTGTGTGTAGGTTTATTGTCAACCATCATTATAACTCTCAATGTTGGCAGTTAATTTAATGTCAAAATGAAGGATGTAAATCACACACATGCACGCACGCACACACTGAAGTGGCAAGAGACGAATAACATTTAGACTAGCGCATTGATAGCAAAAGATACTGCCGAAAGAGGAATTAAATTAATACAAAAATATAATAATAATAAAGTATTAATAATTTTTTTTTTTTATCCTAATTTTTAAAGTGTAATGTATTTGTAATTATTCTTTTAAATTTTTATTGAATTATCATTTAAAATTAAAGAGCAATCAATTATTACTTTGTTCATATTTTTTATAAGTTTTAATGATGTAAAGTTTCTTAGCTATTATTAAAAGTTAATGAAGTTTTTTAAATGTAATTTTCATTTAAGACAAAAATATTTGAAATTCCTTTTGCATTCTCATTAATTTTTTTTTTTTTTTAAAGACTAACATTAGTTCTGTTGGTCAAGAAGGAAAATAATTCAGTAAAGATGTTTACATGAAATATAAAATGTCTATAAATGCATCAACGTAATGTTGGCAGAATGATCAGAATTTGAGAGTAACAGAGTTGAAAGTCATCTGATCTCGCATGAAAAAAAGCTTAAATGTGATCATTGTAATTATGAATCCAATCTCAAAAAAAATTTGAAAAGTCATCTGCTAATTCACACCAATATAAAATTATTTAAATGTTCCGACTGCAGCTTTGAGTGCAATCATAAACAAAGCTTAAAAATACACATGCTTAATAAGCATACAAATATAAAATTATTTAAATGTTCTGAGTGCAACTATAAATGTAATCTTAAAGGACATTTAAACATTCACATGCTTAAGCACGGAAGCAAAACTTTCTTTAAATGTTCTGACTGCAGTTTTGAATGCAATCGTAAGGAGAACTTAAAAAGACACATGCTTAATCATTTTGATGAAAAGTTATTTAAGTGTTCTGAGTGTACCTATGAATGTAATAACAAAAGGGATATGAAAATACATGTTCTTAACCATGCAAATATAAAGTTATTTAAATGTTCTGAGTGTAACTATTCAACTAATATCAAAACATACTTTAAAATACACATGCTTAATCATTCAAATATAAAGTTATTCAAATGTTCTGAATGCAGCTACGAATGTAATCGGAAATTTATGTTAAAATCACACATGCTTAAGCATGGAAATAAAAAATTATTTAAATGCTCTGATTGTAGTTATGAATGTAATAGTAAAAGTAGTTTAAGAATACACATTTTAAATCATGGAAGTGTAAAATTATATAAGTGTTCAAAGTGCAAATACGAATGTAATGAAAGAGCAAATTTAAAATCACACATGATTAAGCATGGGTATGAATTATTTAAATGCTCTGAGTGCGACTTTGAGTGTAATCGGAAAGCATACTTAAAAGAACACATGCTTACACATGCAAATGTTAAGTTATTTAAATGTTCTGAGTGCAAATTTGAATCTAATTATAAGCAATGTTTAAAAGGACATTTGCTTAATAAGCACAGAAGTTTGGAAGGTACGCAAGAAATTCCCTTACGAAGTAGTAATGATGACTCTGGAAGAAATTAAAATAAAAAGGAGAATATTCGAGGATGACTCTGAACAACATGTTCAACAAAGCGTGTCAAAATTATTCTGAGAACAAAGTTTTTTGCACTTGTTCTACGTAGACCATAAATAAAACTTTTCTCTCACGAAACGGAAGAAACTGAAAGTGGAGGTTGTGAAATCATTTACAGACGATATAAGAATGGAATTGGGACTCGACAAGTGAGTCTCTGTATTATTGAGGAAAGTAAGGAATATAATAGTGACGTACCGAGTCTAGAATTTAAAGCCGAATCAGAGTCCAAAAATTATTCCAAGTCCAAATTCTTATTAATCACATTACACTAAAATATATACACGGTGGTAAATAATTGTGCCAAATCTTTTATAAGAATAATAAATATAAATAAATATAATTTTTAATTTTGTTACTCAAATGGAAATGTGAATTAGCTTGTAGTATTTTATAAATAAAGTCAATTAGCTTCTATTTTTCGCTTTTTTTTTAAAGCAGTTAAGGATATATATATATATATATATATTATATAAAGTGAGGATATGAACGTATATATATATATATAATTAATATAACTATATAATATATATATATATATATAATATATATAAATTTACAGATAAACACACCACTCACGGGCAAAGCCATAATCTAGGAGGGGGTGTATCGAGATATAGCTGCTCTATATGCGATCGTATGCCAAGAGATTAATAGCTCAATGTTCCATCCGACCAGTTGCGAACCTGGGACCCTCGCTTTGTTGGCGAGTGCTCTACCACACTGAGCACCGGGTGATATATATATATATATTATATATATATATATATAGATAATATAATATAATATATATATATAATATATATATATATAGATAGGTAAGATATATATAGTATGTATATTATATATAAAATCCTCGATAACGTGCCCACCTTAACGTGGGTGAAGGGGTTGCAGCAGTATCCTTCTGGATGCTGCAAATTGCACGTTCCCTCTTTTTCAGTCTGTAGAGGTGTGCCCGCGAGGTTTTTTTGTCCGTAATTTCCCGCCGTTTTCCGGTTCATTTGACTACCATTCCTCCTTACTATTGTGTACGTACTCCACCCCTCTTTTGAGTGGCCCTCCCCTTTTTTTTTTTCCCTTCACTTGGCCCATATGGTTTTCCGGGTGTCTGTTCCTGTTTGGGTCCTGGGTCGGTCCTAACATCCATCCCCCGTGGGTGAGGGTGCAGGTTATAAACTGGTCCTTTCCGCCTTGGGGACCCGAACCTTGGGGTTAACCACTGAGGAGGCTGTCCTGCACTTGGGTGTATAATCCCGGGCTTCGCGTTCGGGTACCGTGTGGTTCATGGGAGGGGACTGTCGCGTGGCCACATCCGCTGCCACATCTCCTTCCCATCCCTCTGGTATAATGTTCTTTGTCTCATTTGTTTTATTTTTATTATTAGGTTGTTTAGTGCGGTGAAGGTATTCATAGGAGTTTAACTTATGAATACGCCCGTAAATAAAAATACGATTTTAGAAGAGAGAGGCGATTCTTATCTAATAGTCGTTCCCCCTCACTGCATTGCCCAGCTCCTCTAGCCGGGACAGTAAGGCTTTGTAATGCCCTAGTAGACGAAATGTTTCGTGCGCTCCCAATCATCCACCTAAAACCTCCTTTACACCCCATGATTCCAGCTTATAATCGACCTGTCTCATTTTCTTGTGAGACTTGTGTCGCTATCTGTACCTGTGTTACCTCATCAATCGCGTCACCAGAGGAATCGGCTTCTCCTCACCCGTTGGGCCCGCCTACTCGCTACCATACGCCACGAACTATTGAAAAGTTCCGTTCTCAACCTCCGACTGGTCACTAATGACACCGATACTGTACTTTTATCTAGTTCGCGAGTCACAACCTTCTCACGTCTCGTAGCCCATCTCAGTCCTCAGTGAGCGCGTTAGTTCTACGTTCTCAGTTCATATATATTATATATATATATATAGTATATATATATAATATATAATATAATATATATATATAGATATATATATATATATAATTATTAGTATATAATATATATATATTATATTATCACCGGCGAGTATTTTGGTGGAATCAAGAAGTGGAGGGTCTAAGGGGAATACGAAGAATGCTAATGGTAGATGGTATCCAAGAAATAGAAGAGATAATGAAATAGTGGTGAAACATGTAAGAGTTGTGAAGTGACACTACCACAGCACCAGAGTCTGTAGCGGATAGGTGTTTGTTCACTATCCGCGGATGCGGATGCGGATAGTTAAAATCGCTATCCGCGGATGCGGATAGCGGATAGTTAAGTTTATAGAGTTTTAGCGCACCAGAACTTCATAAGTATATATATATATATATATATATATATATATAGTATATAAATAATTATAATATAAATTATATATAAATATAATAATATATATAATAAATATATATAGTATATATATAATAAGTAGCAAGGACAATACATGATAAGTATGAGAGCGCTCGCTTAGTAAATCTGGTTCGAATGGAAACAAGTTTTGAACTGAACAAATCTGTGGGCAAATGAAGGAAGCAGTTGTTAGTAGTGGCAAAGGAATGTGATGTGCTAAGTGGGAAGTAAGAGATGTTACAGCGAATGGGGAATGAAGAGTTGATGAAAGCGGTTAAAGGTAAAAAAGAAGCGTGTTGAATGCTACTAAAAGCAAATGATGAAGTTTCAAAAGAAAGATGCTTCGAATGTATATAAGGAGGAAAAAAAAGAAAACTGAAAAGGTGCATACGTAGGAGAAAAGAAATGGTAAGAGAACAGTTTGGAAGGCAGGATGAATGAGGGACATACAAGCGAATAGGAAGCTCTTCTGGAGGAAGCGCGAAAGTTAAGAATGAGAATAAGGGAATATGCTTAAAATAATGAATAGGGATGTGCTTTTGTAACTGATGAAGATGTGAGGGAGTGTTGGAAAGAAACACTTCGAAAATCTTCACAATATTAACAGTAATGATGAGTTGTTAGTGAATGTGTTTGATGGTGCAAGAAGAATAGGTATTTTGAGAGGTTAATAGGTAAGGAGGAGGTAATGGTAGGGTGAGAAAGTTAAGAATGTAAATCTGCAAGTATAGATGAATTCTAGTGAGAATATCAAGAGCGGAGGCGAGATGGATATTGGATGATTTGTAATAAAGCGGTTATGGATGGAGACCGGACTGCTCCTTTGGGTGGCCTCGGGTAGGTTGGAAAAGGGCCCCTTACCGGGAATCTTAGAGTGAATAGATAGTAGAATATGTAATTTGAAAATTAGGCTGTACAGTTTATAGAAGCAAGTTACCTATTGTTGTCAACTGGAAAATAGTTGAGTAAAAAGTAAGCTTTTTCTGATGTACTTTCACAATAAAGTATTATATAATTTTTATATACCGTAAAACCTAAACTAATTCCCTGCTAGAAAAAAATAAGTATACTAATTAATTACGAGTGGTTTAATTACTTAAAAATGAGATTGAGTAATACTTTTAGTTTTAGGCACCAAATCACACTGTTGAAGCCATATTAACCTAAATCTCCTACTGTTAAACCTCAGTAAATATTAAAAGGACACCAAGTTCACAACAGTAATAAAAATCAAGCATATTGAAAGAAAAGCAATTTTACTCTTTAAATTGTGATTTAATGTTACAAATTGTAAAAAAATTTATAACAAAAAATAAAATGCTTACATTATCTTGACGTGATAGTGAAAGGTTGTTTACTAACCTAACAGCTTTTGCCAGTTCTCACTGATCCTGTCTACTTCATTTATAATAACATCTTTATCCAAGCTATAAAATAAGTCTCTTTCTACATTCATGAAAAAAAGTTAGACATAAGGTCATGGCTTAAAGTAGATTTAAGTCGATTCTTAACTTATTTTAAGTTTAGAAAATTAACCCCTTCCACATGATGAACTGTGTACAAGTATGGTTAGACCAAAAACTGTAGTTATCATATAGCTGGTAAACAGCCAGATTTGAGAGTTCAAAGAGACAACAAAAAAGCACAGATAAACACTTTAAACATTAATTTATTGTCAGAGCAGCAACTATAAAGATTTTCGTCTTCTTCAAATTCAAGATTCTACTTCGCCAAATTCACAGATTTCTTCAGCTCCATTAGATTGTCTTGCTTTCTTTTAATGTAATTTTTTTCAACCATTGTAAAACTTTCATACTGATCTGAAAACTGTTTCAACTCTATCAATAACTGACTTCTTTCAGCTTTACAAAGTTTAGAAATACTCCAAAGAACTAGAAAACTATCAAGCATTACGATTTCATTAAATTTCTTTGGTCTAACCAGGAACAAGCTTCTAGAATTTCTTATGCTTGGACTTAAATCTTTCTTTCGAAACCTTTCCTGCCACATCTAAAACACTGAAAAAGACCAATTTACAGTTTTGAGCAGTTGAGATTCAAGAGCTCATCTAATATTATTCACCAGCATTACCTTTTTCTTTGAAGTTTTTTTCTTTTCCTTGAAATCTAATCTACTTCTACATCAATACTGTTATTTTCTAATTTGCTATTAACTGTACTTATCACTCCTTTTATCTCCTACTTGTTAAAGCAGCTTCTCTACCAAGTTCCAAGCTGTAGAATAGTCAATGGTTTTACTTTGTAAATATTTTGAAATGGGAGATATAACTATATATAGGAATAAATCTAATTAAAACAATAGACATAAAATAGTTTTCAAAATTGGACCATTGACTGATAAATTCTTGCCATGAATTTAATTGCAGTCAAAAACTTCCATTGATATTGCTTTTAAAACGGCTAATAAAATAAATAGTTCTCTGCGTTACACTTTCCTCACTTCTTTAAAATCCCTTATCGATATTTGAAGAAGAGCCTTGTTTGCCCACCACCTTATTGCGTCGCGATTTTCATGAAGCAAATGTTCTTTTGTTCCCTACTCATACCACAATATATGAGCTTAGAAAAACCAACAGATTCTTCAACAATTTCAAAAAAAGTTTTCTGCTTGGAAGCAACGTTACTGTGAATTAGCTACTACCAAGTTCACCACGTGTCCCATATAGTGAGTGGAAATAAAGATCTTCATTCTTTTTTGAACTAGCTTGCTAGACCGTTATAAACAAACCTTTCTATTGTAGCGCTCCGTTAAATGACAGCAATAATATTTGATGTTGCAAATCCACACTTGACTAATACTGATTTTATAAGCTCGTACAAAAGCCAATCCAGATGAATCATCGATACTGTTATTTTAAAAGCTTCATATTCTTTCCTGAAAGACATTAGTGGACGCAAATCGCCCAACTCGCGTCCATAACAGCTAATCTCAGACTTTAAAAAATCTACTATCCACGCGAATATTATGCTATCATGAAGTCTTCAAAATATATACGGCCCATCGAACCAATTACTTTAAGTAGCTTGTTGATAAAGTTTTTGACAAATGTCAACAAGAGCCTCGTTTCAGTCGGTGTTTTAGTTAATCCAGTGACTTTCTTTTGTTCATATTTCAGTCTGTGCTTTTGTCTTCAATACCACTTTCTGACATGATTTTTAAAATCACATATATTTGCAACCAACTTGGCAGTCAGAAATACCATATTAATCTGTAGAGTCAAGCTTATAAGCCCCTCTGCGTTTATCCAATCTGACGCAATGCCTGTTTTCCAATAAACAAACATATCAATTAAAACGTCTGACAACCAATCTTCTGATGGAACTCTCTTCTCGCTTGTTAGTTTGACAAGGTCAGAAAAGTAAAATATCATGCATCCTTTTGGCTTGAAAATCTGCATTCGCTGCGAGTTATGATAACGCTGTCTTCGTGATTTC
The DNA here is from genome assembly GCA_015478945.1 of Trachelipus rathkii. Classification (NCBI taxonomy): domain Eukaryota; kingdom Metazoa; phylum Arthropoda; class Malacostraca; order Isopoda; family Trachelipodidae; genus Trachelipus; species Trachelipus rathkii. The sequence goes on along the minus strand of JABUQX010109894.1, from coordinate 9,553 downwards.
AACACTGCCACTAACTAACAACAATACACGAAACTGAGCAAAGTGAGCATTGCGCCAAAGAAGTTAGTTAGGCTACCAAAATCAAACAACAACTGGCAACTGCTTAAAATTGATTGTAAACGCGTAAGATTACTGGGAAATAAATAATCAAATTACTCTGATGTAACTAAATTATAAATAGCATATCCATTTTGGGGGCTCTCCGGGGCCCCATTGCCGGGCCCTCGCAATGCGACCAGCCACTGCCAGATCCGGCGCCTGATGGAGGTATAGTCCAAGGATTGGAGGAGAAGCGTAATAGCTACCCTTATATAAGGTAAGGAGATAAAAGGGGAACTGTAGCAAATTAATAGGGAATAAGCTTTATGAGTGTGTAGGGAAGGTATATGCTTGTATTTGGTCGAAAGAGGCGTCGAGTGACTGACGGACTGATTGGTGAAAGGAACAAGGTGCGTTAAGAGTGGTAGAGGAGTGTGACAACATCTTACATTGAACAAATGATGAGAAAAATAGGAGAAGAAGAATAAATTATATTTAGTTTTATGATTTACAACAGCTTTGATAGAGTTATAGAAGTTTTATGGCAGGGGATTAGTGAATAATATGTGTGGTGGTAGGCTCTGAATGGAATCAAAAGTATGTATTGACGATAGGAAGCAGTGTAAGAATAAATGGTGTCAATGTGATTGTTTAGGATTAATAGTGGAGTAGACAGGTTGTGTTAGTCTCCTGTTATTCAATGTAATGATGGGCGTTATGAAAGAATTCGATGTGGGGATGGCGGAAATGGTGTTTAGAATGATGGAGAATGAGATGAGTGGAGGGGTAAGGGGTGGTATTTCTGGTGGGTGCCCTAACCTATTATATGCGGATGATTTGGTTCTGTGTGGCGAAGCTAAGAGAGTTTGAGAAGGATTGGTAGAGAGATTTGCAGGGTAGGAAAAGGAGGGTTTCAAAGTTAAACGAGATAAGAGTAAGTATGGTGTGAGTGAGGACAGTCCTCAGTGTGAAGTTATGTTAGATGGTGAGCAGCGGAAACAACAAGTGTCGAGTTTAAATATTTTAGGGTATGTTTGGATGAAAAGAAGGAACGGATGATTTGCAGAGTGTAAGAGAAAGTTGTTGAAGGCGAATGGCTGATGCAATTAAATCTTGTGAATGCAAAGGACGAAGTCTTGAGGTGCATAGGTCTACATGAGGTATGTTGTTACCTGTGTTATTGTATGTAGTGAGACTATGGTCTGGAAAAAAAGTATAGATCTAAAGATCAATGTGTTCAGATGACAATCTTAGGGGGGCTAGTGTGAGAAGTAATGAAGATAGGCACATTAACGTATTAGAGATGGTGTGGTGTGAAGAAAGGGTAAATGAGAGAATAAATGAAAGTATGATTGAGATGTGGCATGGGAAGAGGATGAGTAGTCGGTTGGTTAAGGAGTATAGGGTGAGTGTGTTGGAACCGACCGGCTGAGACCGAAGAGGAAGGGATTGAGTCGCGTGAACGAATGGCTGAAGGAAGAAATGTGAGTTGGCAGAGCGAGAATAAAGGTGAGGATAGGAGAGAAATGGCGGTTTTGTATGGCATGGTTTGGCCACCTGGCAGGGATGAAACCCTTACATGACGATTAGGATAGTGGAGTTCCGTCGCTCGGTCCCATGGTTGGGGGATGTTTTTTGGCTCGAGGGATGTTCTGTCTGTGCGAGCTCTCGCTAATTAAATGTACAGAGGGCGTAAGGCTGGGCTTTCTTTTTCGACGTTTTCAGTTTCTCCTACTGGCTTTTCTTTCCGATGTCTGTTACAGCATCCTTACCCCAATCTTGGGGGCAAAGAGGAAGGTGAGAAAGAAAGAAGAAGAAAATATATATATATAATACTATATTATATATATATATAATATATATATAATATATATAAATAATATATATGATATATAAAATATATATATAGTGAGGTAGTGGGATATATAATATATATATTAATATATAATATATAATATATATAATATATATATAGTATAAATATATAATATATAATATAATAGTATATATATATATATATATAATATAAGTATAATTATATATATATAGTAGTATATCAATAATATATATATGTATAATATTATATATATACTATATATATATACATATATATAATATAAACAATTAATAGATATATATATATATAGTATATATATATTATATATTATATATATATTATATATATCGTATATATATATATATTAATATATATATTTATATATAGATATATATATATTATATAGATATATAATATATATATATATATATATATATATATAATATATATAGTATATATATAGTATAATATATTATATATATATATAATATATATATATATAATAATAATAATATATATATATATATATATATATATATATATTATATATATTTATATATATATAATATATATATATATATATATTATATAATATATATATATATATATATATAGATATATATATATAATATAAATATAACTATATATATATATACTATATATATATATAATAAATATAATATAGTATATATATAGTATAGCTTTATAATATATATATATTATAATTTAATATATATATTATATACTAAATTTATAAATTATATATACTATCTAAAATATATATATAATATTAAATATTATATATATACTATTATATATATATATTATATAATATATACTATATAATATAATATATAATAATATAATATAATATTATATATAATATAAATAATATAAATATATATATATAAATATATATATATATATAATATAGTATATATATATATATATATATATACTATATATATACTATAAATATATATTATATATAATAATATTATATATTATATTAAATATATAAGTAGCTATATCTAACTATATATACTAATTTATTTACATTATAAAATTATATTAAGATATTATATAAATATATATTATATATATATATTAGAGTAATATATTATATAATAGATAATATTATATATATATATATATATATTATATAATATATATATATATATAAATATATATACTATATATATATAAATATATATTATATTACATATATACTACTATAGTACTATAAGTAATATATATATCAGGATGGACTCGAGTCGGATCGGAGTCGAGCGTTTAGGGTAAGGAGTCGATCGGGGAGTCGACTTATTCAAAAAAGTTGAGAGTCGGAGTCGGAGTCAGAAAAAAATTTGCCGGCTCCGCAGCTCCAAAGCAATTTTGTATAAACTTTTCACACAAAAATTTGAAAAAACTTAATTGAATTTTATTATAAAAGACGTACATTTTTTTTATTTTGACATTTGCTTGTAGCCAATTTAAGTTGTTTATTTTTAACTGGTTATAAAATAAAGGTTATAAAAACTGGTTATAAAATAAAATGTACTTGACTACTTGTGTATTGTGCATTAACTAATTATCAACAGCGAGCGATGCTATTAATAATCGTACAAAATTTAAAGTGTAGAGGACATAACTGATTTTAAAATATAGAGTCACACCAATTATAAGATAGTTGCAATAAGCTAAAAGAATCTGATAGATATACTATACATTTATGTACAACAACTGTGCTGGCGCTTACGTTGTTTGGTCAGCATTCAAATACGTTCCGTACCTAATGGCAGGATGAATGCATACTGCTATATATTGTTTGGTGTGTAGACTATCTCGAAAATATATCTATCTACCACAACCAGTAAGTGGTGGTAATCATAATTAATAAAAATATCAGTTGATAACAATATGAATAATTAATCAGCTTGTGATAAACAATATCATTTATTTCCTACGTTTGTCAGGGGTGTAGGCTTGTGAACAAAATGACCTGATTATTTTGATTCAGCAAGTGGTACCAGCGTTTATATATATATATATATATATATAATATTATATATTATTATATATATATATATATATATTATATAATATGTAATATATAAAATATATAATATATATTATATATATAATACAACATATATATATATATATATATATATATATATAATATATATATATATATATATATATATATATATATATATATATATATTCAGTGGCGTACCTTTTTGTTACTCTGCTCCTCTCCTCTCTCTCTCTCTCTCTCTCCTCTCATATATATATATATATTATATAATATAATATATATATATATATAATATAATAATATAGTAAATTATATATAATATTTTTAAAAATATTAATTTATTTTTATTGTAATATTTCAAAATTTACAAATGTATTTAATTAAAATACTAAAAAGTTTTAGGAAAATGTTTACGTAAATATATTTTCTATTTATAAATATATGAAAAGTTACTTAACGCCCACACGGAACTGGAGCCGGATCAAAAAAAAATTTTCACAGGTAGCTCTATGATACATAAAATAGATGTTCTAGGGGTGAAATTAAATTTTTTTCCTGACCGACCTAACCTAGCCTAACTTAACCTAACACAACCTAACATAACTCCCCTATACAGCTAAAAAAAAAAAAAAAATTTCATTCGACCCCAAGATACAGCTATTTATGTATATCAAACGATATCGTTAAGGAATAACAGCAATGTCGTTCGCTCGTGTTTGGTCATTTTGACCACAGCGGCCAGGAACCTACCTGAGGCCTTTTTGAGCCCAATTTTTTACCATGCCTTGACCTTTTTTGGCCTTGACCTTTTGGCTTGAACTTTTTTGAGCCCAAATTTTACCTGACCTACCTTTGTGGGCCTTGACCTTTTTGGGCCTTGACCTTTTTTCGACAAACCCTTTCTTCATGGGTCAATTTTGGCCCAAATTTTACTCTACCCTTGTCCTTTAGGGAAGTTATTTTTGAGAACCCTTAAATTTTTTGAGAAAACCCTAATTTTTGAGAACCCTAATTTTGCGACCCTAATTTTTTGAGAACCCTAATTTTGCCGTTACGGTCGAATGCACTTTTTTGCGGACTGTAGGCGGGCCGATCAAGCCGAAGCCTTATTGCTGGCTCACACTCAAACAGCAAAACCCTAATTTTTTGGAACCCTAATTTTTGGCAACCGTAATTTTTTAGAACCTAATTTTTGCAAACCTTCGAAGAAGGGTTGCGCCAGAAACGTGCGTCGCAACCTGATTGTACGTATGCCCCGTATTATTAGCCCCCTAATTTTTCGACGGGTTCATTTTTGGCCCACCGTTAATTTTTGGCTTCCCTTTGATTCCATGGGTCAATTTTTGGCCCACGTTAATTTTGGCTACCCTTTGGTTCTTCATGGTTCAATTTCCACGGTAATTTTTGCCGACCCTTTGGTCTTCCATGGGTCAATTTGGCCCACGGTTAATTTTTTGCTACTCCTTGTCTTCCATGTCAATTTTGCGCCCACCGTAATTTTTTTGCTTACCTTTGGTCTTCCATGGCGTTCATTTTGTCCACGAATTTTTGCTACTTTGTCTTCCATGGTCAATTTTGGCCCACGGCAATTTTTTTGCTACCCTTTGGTCTTCCATGGTCATTTGGCCCACGAGTAAATTTTTCTACCCTTTGGTCTTCAGGGTCAATTTTTCCACACCCTAATTTCGACCAACCCGTTTGGCCTTCCTTGGGTCAATTTTGACCCACCCTAATTTTTTCGACCAGCCTTTGGTCTTCCATGGGTCATTTTTGCCCACGGTAATTTTTGATCTTCCTTTATGGGCTTAGCCGTATTTTTTGATGTCTTTACCTTGTTGGACCAAATATTTCGGCCTTAACCTTGCCATATACCAGGGTCATTTTGGCCCACCCATTTTCTGGCACTCTAGCCCCACCCGTCCCATATTTCGTTCCTAACTTGAACGCATGTATGGATCTATCCTAACTTGAACACCTACACACACACACACACACACACACACACACACACACACACACACACACACACACACAGATTTACTTACACACACACAGATTTACTTACACTTACACTTATACATACATTCACTATGTCACTTATACACACATACACTATGTCACTTATACATACATTCACTATGACAGTTATACACACTATGACACTTCATAAGCACTACACGTCCATAGTCACTTACATTAAACCATATACACTTACACTCACACTCACACACAGATACACTTACACTCACACACTCGATATTTTGATGGCTCAACTTTGATGCCTCAGCATTAGTGTCTCAACTTTGATGCCTCAACTTTGAAGGTTCATCTTTGATGACGTCATCTTTGATGACGTCATCTTTGATACCATCTATATTGATGATTCATCTTTGATGAAATCATCTTTGATGGCTCATCCTACCCTACATCATAGGAGCAGAGGTACACATTTGAGACAGTGACCGCAAACGTTTCAGAGTCCGCGTCCGCAGGCCAACCCCTCCGCGAAACCGCCGCCGCGTGCGCCCGCAGGCGCAATATTTCCGCGAAACCGCCGCCGCGTGCGCCCGCAGGCGCAATATTTCCGCGTTACCGACGCCGCGTGCGTCCGCAGACGCAATATTACCGCGTGAACAAAAATATGATATCAATGTAAACTATTCAAAGAATTTCATTTCAAATATACTATGAGTCATTCATTTTTACTACAATTGTACGAAATTTTATTAAAAAACATATACTTTACATACCCTTAATCAGTAAATCAGTAAATCAATAGAGGTGTTATTACCTAACACCTAAAGATTAGTACTTTGTTACTCGTTTACTGCTTAACTTTCTGTTTACTGCTTTAACTCTCTGCTTTACTCCTTTAACTCTCTGCTTTACTGCTTAACTATCTGCTTTACTGACTTTTAACTTTCGTTTTACTGCTTAATTCTTTTTACTGCTTAATCTCTGCTTTGCTTAAACTTCTGCTTTACTGGCTTAACATCTGTTTTACTGCTTTTAATCTCGTTTAATACCTATAAAAGCAGGTAAAATCTAGGTAATTCAATAGAGGTGTTACCTAAGGGATTAGCATGCTTTTGTTGTTGGGTTTACTGCTACTCTGTAACTCGTCTGTTTTTACTGCTTTAAACTCCTGCCTATGCTTTAACTTCTGCTTACTTGCTTTAACTTGCTGCTTTATACTGTTTTAACTTTCTGCTTTACTCTTTTAACTTTCTGTTTAACTAAGATTTATTAAACATTATGTTTTTATTTTTTTTTATACTTGTTATCATTTATTTTTTATTATTATATTTTATTTATTTTTGTTTTAATACTTTTTATTATTATTATTATATTATTTGTTTAATACTTTTATTTAAAAATTGTAATGTAAGAAAAACAGCACATAGTTATAAAAACATTTAATAAATTGTAGCGAAATTCTTATAAAAACATATACTTTCTGCTTTACAGCTTTAATTAATCTCATATTCATTATTCACTTAACGAGTATGGGGTTGTGGAGAAATTTACGTTCCGAAGTCCGCTACATGTCTTGTAGCGCCGGACAGAAACTGTGTAAAACCTTTCCTTAGTTATAAATATTTAAAGAAATGGAGATTTTGAGCAAGCCCCGTAAAAATAATATTGGGTTATAATTGTTTCATCAGGAAAAATTTAAAGGAATATAAAGATGTTATTCAATTTCATGAAGGCATATACGATATTAGATCGTGGACAATTATACATGCCACAAAAATTATTGTATAGATATTAAGCACATAATTGAATTTGAAATAGAAGAAGCGTGCACAGTTTATTCTCACCATCTAAATAAGCTCTGTGTTTTTCATAACACAGAATATTTTCATCAAAGCAAGCATATGTGCGAAGGGTTTCTTTAAACACACAGTATTTACTATTGTTTGGCGAGAAGAGATATGAGTCAAATTAATGTATTGGCAACTCAAAATTGTTTACCCCTTCAAAGAAACGAGTTCTAAAAGTATATAAAGAGGTTACTTCGACCCCCCACGGTTATTTGATGTGTGAACTTCACCCCAAAAAAACACGCACAGAGTGCTGCTCCCTCCGTACCAACATTCTTCCGTATGAGATAGAAACTGCTATACATACCTGAATAATGAGTCCTCTAGTTGCAATATTTACCTATCTTAATAAAAAAATTTAAAAAGCTGAAAAACCTTCTGAAAAAACGTAAACTAATTGAGGATGAGAAATTCATCCAGTGTGTATGTAAAGTCTGTTTAAATCTTTAAAAGGAAATGTTCCTTTAAACAGATCTCAGAAGGTAAAGCTACGTCGTTATAGAACATCATTAAAAAACTTTCCCTCAACATAAAAAATCTGAAAAATAAAAAGAATTTAACTACAGAGAGGAGAGAGTATTTCTACCATACTCTTCTCCGTTATAGCTCCACTGATAACTAAGTGGTTGGCACCATAATGAAGAAGGTTGCTGTACTTCCATATAATGAGTATAAGAAAAAAGAAGTATAAATAAATACAGCATCTGTACAGAATTCATTTCAGCCGAATCATCATTCACAATCTCAATATAGCCAGTTATTGCCAACCGCTCAGCAAAATCCACAATCCCAGACCTTATATACGCAGATATTACAGCCCTAATGCATTGACATTACAACCTCTTTCACATTCACAACAAACAAACCTCCACCACCAGAATCCTTTATTTGAACGACTCATTATCTTTTCAGCAGCCTCTACCTCATAGTTTATATGTATCCTAAAGTGATCAGATAACAAATACGAGAAGAAGTGTACAGAATATTTAAATTCAGACAATTGTTCCAGCTGATAACCATCTTATACCAAGATGCCATACAAAAATTGATATATCTTAAAGACTTGCGCTACATCCATCCCTACGTATGCCCTATCCGATAAGTAGATATCCTAATGAAAGTAAAACTGAAGTGAAAATGAAGATATAATTAAAAATATCCTGAGAGAGCTACATTAGAGTGCGTAATCAGGAGTAGCTTTATATAATATTTTTTAAAAGACCAATTAACTTTGAATGAAGCAGGGCAGATCGTAATTGATGAGAAAAGTTAAAGATCAAATTATTGTGGATTGATAGCCGATCTCTCACGTAACTGGAAGAAAGGCCCTGTAAAAGTGGAACAGGATCCAACAAGAACTTCAGACTATTAATATTCCCAGAACTTTAATCTTAAATACAAGCCGATTAGCAGACTTAGATAATATCCCCGTGACACCTAGACCTGATTCAAGTCCATCAGGTACTTCTTACGCATCAGATAAATTTAAACGTGTTACAGAGGACGAATAGAAAAACACCTTATATAGGCCAGTTGATAAATCGTAGATTATTGATTATCATATAATATTATTTAGTGTAATGTTTGTTATAATAAATGTTATTTAATCTTTTCTTTTTCATTATCCCTTGTGCCCTAATATCATATTTGTGAAATATATATATATATATATATATAATATATAATATATATATATATATACATATATATATATATATAATATATATATATAATATATAATATATATAAATATAATATATATATATATATATATATATATATATATAATAAATATAACGCTTACACGTGTGT
>JABUQX010109893.1:22500-25752 GCA_015478945.1 Trachelipus rathkii | reverse complement strand
CCCGCTTGCATTACCTCTTCATTCCACCCCTTACTATTGACATTCTTACTTCCCATTGTAGCATATTCACATACTTCTTTTTCACTACTAACAAAGCTTATTTTATTTGTGCCCAGATTTGTTGTTTGATTTTGTTCACATTCGGCTAATTTATTTGTAAGTGGTCTCACATACCTTTCCTTATAATCTTGTTCACTTAACTTCTCACTCTTAAATTCCCCCCAATTCCTTTTTATCCCTTTTGTCTCCATCCATGCCCCAACAAACGTAATATTACAATAAACAAAATAATGATCTGATATTCCCATCCCAAACCCTTTCACTGATTTAACGTCCATCACATACTCCAACATCTCCTTCCTCACCAAAACAAAATCAGTCATACTTTTCACTTCGATACCATATCTACTTACCTCAACTCTCGTATATTTATGAATGAATACTCTTGTGCCAGAAGAATGTATTGCTTACACACAGATATATCTTTCCTCGCAGAAATCAATCACCTTCCTACCATTCTCATTTTCTCCCCCAACCACAAAGGCATTGGTTATATCATCCCCTTTTCGATCGCCTATCTGACCATTTAAGACACACGACTCAATCAATCTGAAGCACCTACTCACTCCATCCAAAAACATCACTCAGATTATCCCAGAAAGTCACACTCTCCTCAGCACCACCCTCGGATGGACCATATATTACTTCACAAACCTTGACCTTCTCAAACTTAAATTTAACCATTAGAATTCTAGTACTCACAAAAACAAAACCCACCATAGCTCTGTGAAACAGGTCACTTATCAGAATCGCAACTCCTTTTCTCCCCCTCTCATTCCACACCACTCCATCACAAACATATTTCACCCCACGCCACCCATCTTCACAGCTTCATTTCATCTTTGTTTCAGTCATAGGAAACAAATCAAATTTTCGTTTTATAATACCTTCATCGCCTCTCTCTTTCTTTCCTCACCATTTATTCCTTTAACATTCCATATACCCAGACGATTCGTACAATTTTGCCGGAAGATACTAAGTCACTAACAGTGATCACGACCAGATCCGAGAAATGCATAAGCATTCGTAAGGGATAATAAATAAGTGGCAGTGAGTCCCTAACCCAGCTACCACTGTCAAATTAGTTGCCTCCTCCAACAAGCAGAACATACGCTGTGGAAGATTCTTCTCCCTTACAAACAGGAATATATGAATAAAAAGTGTTGCCTATAATAGCAGTAGTAGTGTTTTATGGTCTATATGTGATACGGAGAGTCTATTCCTAAGTAAGATTGTCGATTTATTTATTTTTTTTCTTTTGATACGGATCTATTCCTAAGTAAGATGAATGTCGATATGAGAGCAAGAAGGGGAACAATTAGGCACTAGTTTCATGGGATGTACCTTAAATCTTAAAAACCCAATGGGAGGTAATCTCATCGTTTCGATAGCGCTACTTCCCTCCATATATATAAATATATATGTATAATATATATACTATCTTTAATATATAAATATTTAATATATATATATATATATATATATATAATTATATATTATATATATATATATATATGATTCGAAGTTTGTCGAGTGTGGACGCAGTAAAATCCAGAAAGGAAACGAAAAATATAGAAGCATCATAAGGAAGAATGAAGAAGAGTAAGGAAAATCTGAAAGTTTTATTGGAAAGACGCGTGAAAATCTTGGATGGCGGTTCAAAAAGTGCTTTGAAGATTGTATATTCAGGAGTGAGCGGATTTTGATTGAACCTTCAGCAACTAGTGGGAATAATTCTATTAACGGGTCCGAGTCTGTATTAAGTCTGTAGCAAGTCTTAAGGACTTAATTAAACATTTTTAGTTTTTTTTCCAAAATCTGAGATGGGGGAGCAACATTTTTTTCGGCAACATTTACTTTTGCTTATTTTGAATGGGAATAAAATGCAAAATTTAAAAAAAAAAAAAAAAATTTTTGAAAATTAGAAAGGGGGAAGCTGCGTTTCTCTAAGTCGTCGAGTCACTCAAGAAAATTTAAGAAAAAAAAATTAAATTCTCTTCGTACTGATAGCTAGGGGCTGACAACCCCCTTCTATCACATTTTGTTTCTTCGTGAATGGTGTTGGTAAGCTTAACTACGGACACACTCTGCGGAAATGCGGAACATGTGATATGTTAAATATATATATATATTATATATATATATATATATATATATTATATCACTTATATTATATTTATATATATAATATATATATAAGTATATACTAAATATAATATATATATATGTGTGTGTGTGTGTGTGTTGTGTGTGTATGTGAAACCTTATAGCCTTATACGAATGAAATGGAAACAATCCACAAAATACACGACTGACATTAACAATTTGGACATTCCGCATCACATCCCGCTGATCCTATTCTAAACATCTGACATCGGTACATTCAACAAATTATTGATAATAATATATATTATATATAGTATATACTATATTATATATATAGTATGATATAATATATATATATATATATATATTATATTATAGAGGATAGGTATATTATTGGGGGTGTATTATATATATTATATAATATATATATATAGATATAGGTGAATATATTGTAGTATTATATAAAGGGGAGTAAGAATTTGTCATAATTTAATGCCATAAAAATCTGCTTCACTCTCAGGGATAGGATTAACGCTTTGGACATTTTAATATTATCTTTTCTTTGAGCTTATATTCTCCACCTTTCTGCCATAATTATTATATTCTTGATTTCAGAAATAGAAGTAATTTTGTTTATCAATAACAGATTAAACAACAACTGAAAGAAAATAGGTAGTGCTTTACCATCTTTTCATCTTTCCTCTTTGTGATTATTAGTTATTTATTATTTAGTGCATTATTTTATGGTATTATTTATTTAATTTATTTATTTATTTGATTCCCTCTTGAGAGCGGTTCAGAATAACTAGAATACAGATGAATCTCTCCCATCACAGCTGATTACTGTAGATTTGCTTGCATTGTTAGAAAGGTTCTTCTGCTATTTTAGTATGATAGTAGTATTTATTATAAAATATATATATAATTATATATATATATATAATATATAATACTATATATTATGTATTTTATATAGTTTTTCTCTATTATATATATATATATATATATATATATATATATATATATATTGGCGAATAGCAAAGATGGTTCCCTTGGCCCAGACATAATTTCGTACAATATGCTCCG
>JABUQX010109893.1:2500-5000 GCA_015478945.1 Trachelipus rathkii | reverse complement strand
GAAATATTAACATAAAATAAGTGTTTAGGTGTTTAGTTTCAATTAAATTGAAATGTTTTGTATTCAAATTGGGAAAATTAGATTCAATTAATGTTGTTAATTCAATTCAAAATCATTTATTCAAGAATTAAAATACATTAACATGAGCATCAATAATATCAAAAATACGCAAAAAGTTATAATAATTTATAATAATAATATAAAACATGCTTGTATAACTCTTATACAGGAAACTATGAAGTATAATTTATTATTCTTAATTGAAAAGGGGCTACTATTTGCAACACAATTTTGTGTCCTTTGAACCACAATCTTGAAACAAGTAATTACACAAATACGTGGATAAAAATAGCAGCTAATAATATTGTTAATAATAATAATAATAATAATAATAATAATAATAATAATAATAATAATAATAATAATAATAATAATAATAATAATAATAATAATAATAATAATAATAATAATAATAATAATAATAATAATAATAATAATAATAATAAGAAGAAGAAGAAGAAGTAAAGAAGAAGAAGAAGAAGAAGAAGAAGAAGAAGAAGAAGAAGAAGAAGAAAGAAAGAAAGAAGAAGAAGAAGAAAGAAGAAGAAGAAGAAGAAGAAGAAGAAGAAGAAGAAGAAGAAGAAGAAGAAGAAGAAGAAGAAGAAGAAGAAGAAGAAGAAGAAGAAGAAGAAGAAGAAGAAGAAGAAGAAGAAGAAGAAGAAGATGAAGAAGAAGAAGAAGAAGAAGAAGAAGAAGAAGAAGAAGAAGAAATAGTTATTATTAAAGAAGAAGAAGAAGAAGAAGAAGAAGAAGAAGAAGAAGAAGAAGAAGAAGAAGAAGAAGAAGAAGAAGAAGAAGAAGAATCTTTTTGCAGCGGATGGAGTTCACTTTAGTCGTAAAGGTGTTGGGCTTTTCAGCACCAGATTGGAGACTTGTTTAGCAAAAAACTAGGTAAAGTTGGGGGTGATGGGCTAAATCGGGATACAAATAATAGCAATGGTAACGGTTATAGTGGTGATATAAATAAAACTAGTGTTGTTACAGACTCAAATAAGGATGATAGCAATAAAAATAGCAGCATTTCGAATATCAAATGCTTTTACACAAATGCTCATAGCCTTAGAAATAAAAAAAGATGAGCTGATTAGTTATACCATAAATGAGAATCTTGACATTATATGAAGAATTATATGGAGACTCCGTTCAGGAATATGAAATAGACGGTTATTCACTTTATTTATACCAGCGTAGAGGAAAGAAGGGTAGTGGTGTGGCACTTTGTTAAAAGCAATATTCAATCTGTATTAATGACTGACTTTAAAACTAATCATGATATTGAATCGGTATGGGTAGATATCCTTATGTTCAATAAATCATATAGAATAGGAGCATTTTATAGACCTCCTGGCCAGAGTCAAGAATTAGACTCAGAAATTGTAAAAGAAATTGAGACAGCATGCCACAGTAAAGAAAAAGGTATAGTCATAATGGGTGATTTAATTTTCCTGGCATTCAATGGGATTCCTTGTCTAATACGGACCATAGTAGTTCAGTATTTATAAATTGTATCCTAGATAACTTTTTGAGCCAGATGGTCCATGAACCCACAAGACACGATGCACTACTAGACTTAATATTAACTAACGATGAAAGTATGGTGGGTGAGGTTAGAGTTGAGGAGAATTTAGGACTCAGTGACCATAATATAATTAGATTTAATATAAATGTGATATCTGGGCCCAAATTGCAAGTTAATAAGGAAAGGATCTTAGATTTCCGAAATGGTGATTTTACCAAATTATGAGACATGCTTAGTATAACTGACTGGGATAAAGAGTTTAAAGACCAAAACTGTTTTATCATGTGGGAACATTTTAAGCAAATTTTAATGAATATTCAGTCAGTATGTTTTAAAGATAAACCCATTAGGGTGGCGAAGAGAAAACCTGTTTGGTGGAATAGAGAGATAAGAGATAAAATTAATGAAAAGCGTAGATGTTTTAAAATATTCAAGGGTAGTAATAGGGAAGATGATTTAGAAAATTATAGGAAAAATAGAAACGAACTTAACCAGTCAATAAGAAAGGCAAAAGAGAGAGGCAGAAATTAATTTAGCAATGAAATAGTAATAAGAACCTGAAGAAGTTTTTTAGCTTTTATAAATTTAAAAGTAAGAATAGGACAATTGGTCCAATTAAAATTGATGAAAATTTAGTGAGTTAAGGAGTTGCTTAACATTTTCAATGTTTATTTTGTTTCAGTATTAAACACAGGAAAGATTAAATAATAGTTTGGAGATTAATGTCATATGCAGGCTAATTATATATATTGTTTTTGTATAATTTGAATTTGACGTAAAAGATATTAAACGTTTATTAGACCATATTGATCCAGGTAAAGCTGCAGGGCCTGATGGGATATATGGTAGAATTCTGAAAGAGGGTAGTATCAGCATTGCAAAGGCACTGTATTTGATTTTTAAGCGATCTATAACATTTGG
>JABUQX010109892.1:35000-39395 GCA_015478945.1 Trachelipus rathkii | reverse complement strand
TGCTGAAGGAGAGATGTAGTTTTGCAAGAGGCGAGAAGAAATGTGCATAATAGGAGTGTTTTATAGTAAAACCAAAAAATCAAGGCAGGAATATATATATCAGAGCGGGCGCGCCTATACATTTTTTGAGTGCGCCCCGCCATAATGCCACCGGACCTAGGGCCCCTAGCTGCCTTTGCGTCGTATATTTTTTGTCACATTCAATGCGCCTAGCTCCTATGCGTCTTTGCGCCTGCGACTTTCGCCGGCCGGTGCCTGTTCGCTAAATTTGTTTGCAAATTCAAGTTGTTATGCATAAAAGCATGCTTTTATAGGAAGAAAAACACATTATTAATTTATTTGTATTAAAACTACCATAAACAATATCTACACGTCCTCTTCCACCTCCATGTCCTTGTGGTCCATGTTATTCCCACGGAAGCTCCAGTACAAGCGCTGCAAAGTGCAAATTTTCAACCATAGTGCCCAACTTATTTGTAGTTAAGAACTATTGAAGTATTTAACATTTTATATATTAAGTTTACTAAATATACATAATATATATATATATACTATATATTATATATATATGTATATATTATATAATTATTATATACTATGAAAGAATATAAAATATATTTATAGCTTATATTATTAGTATATATATATATAATATATATATATATATAATAATATATATAGATATATATATATTTATATAATAATTCATATATATAACTACGCTCTCCGTCCTTTTCCAGCTCCCAGTACGTATGAAACGGAACCATATATTATATATGTCTCAGGTCACGAGCCTCTGAGTTAGTAGGTGGCTTAATTCAGAGTAGGCAACGCCCTACTTGCCGTAGTGAACCCCAACAAATATTAATAAAGCCAACAGTGTATAATTATATATATATATATCCTAAATATATTTATATATATTATACTATAATATACTATATTATATATATATATATATAGATAATATATATATATATTATATCTTATAATAATATTATATAATATATATATATTAAATACTAGTATATATATATATAAATTTATCATATATATATAGTATTATATATTATATAATCATTATATATTATATTATATAACTTTATTATATAATATATTATATATCTTTTTTATATATATATATTTATACCATATATATATATATATATAATATATTTATATATATTTTATACTATTTATATATATACTATATATTATATAGTATATATAGAATATTATATAATGAATATTTATATATATATATATACAATATATATATATAATATTATATATATATTAATATATATAACATATATGTATACTATGCATTCTACGAAGGCTCCCTGTTTAGCCGCCGACTTAAATTTCAACTTGGATTCCCTTTTTTGAATATACGGATACAGAGGTGGGCATCGTTTCTCAAAAAAGTAATTCCGTTTCCAGTAAGGTAGCAACTCTGTAATGCTGCCTGACTCTAGTGCAGTCGTTTTAGGTAAATAAAAAACCAAATACTATATAATATATATAGTATTATTATAATATATATATTATATTATATTATATATATATATATATATATATAGTATTATATATATATATATTATCATATATAAATAGTATATATAAGCACACTCAAGGAATTCTATACACCGAGCCCGCCACGAATATATGTATATATATATATATAATATATATATATATATATTTATTACATATTATATATATTTATGATTTATTTAATATATATATAATATATTATATAGTATATAATATAAATATATAATATATATATATATATTATAATATAATGTTATTGGTATATTTATAGTTATATATATATATATATAAATACTAAATATATACTAGATATATATAATTATATATATATAATATAAGTTTTTAAGAGGGTTTGCAATTAAATAGTAGCCATGTCTTCTAAGTCTAACTTTAAAGGCGTAAAAAAAAAATGCTTTGTTTCTGTTCTTAGGCGCGGCTATAGGCGCGGAGAATTGGCTGTGTGCTTATGCTTATCGCCTTTTAAAAAATTGTTTGCCCATTACGAATTGAATAGTGCGCCATATGCGCAAAGGCGCATAGGCGCACTAGGTCGCACAAGCCCAGCTCTGATAATATATATATATATATCATATATATAATATATAGTATATATATAATATATACTATAAGTATGTAGTATATAGTATATATATACTATATATATATTATATATATATACTATATTATATATAGCGTATATATATATAATATATATATATATATATAATTATATATATATAGTATATATATATATTTATATATATATATATATATATTAGATTATATATATATATACTTATATATACAGATAATATATATAATAGTATATATAGTTATTATTATATGATATAATATTTAATACTGATTATCATTGGCATGGCATTAAAAATGGACGATGGGTGGGCATTTTATTTATATATTATATGTAGTTACTTATATATACTATATTGTAGGTAATGAACCTATATATGTATATTTCAAGTACTATATTATGATAGGTTATATATATATATAATATATAATATTATTTTATAAATAGATAGATTATATATATAATTATATTTATATATATACTATATAGATATATGATACTAATATATATATTATCATATATAATACATAGTATATATATAATATTCTTATCTAGTATATTCTCCTAGCGATGTCTTATTTACCTGCTTATCTATATTACGAGCAGGGTTTCTAGCCACCTCTGCATTGATTCTACTTCGTACGTAGCACACTACATAAAAAAGTACCTGTTCCGAATGATTTTAAAAATATAATGACGAGAATAATAAATTTCTTACTTTATAATTAAATGGTGAATGTTAAAAAATTTGTTAGCTGAAGCCCATATCTTGCCCCGTTTTTTATTGCATTATAAGTCAATCACCAAGATGTCAAAAAAATCAATTGGGACAATAGCTCTTTCCAGTGGCAAGTGCAACAAGTCATTCAGCTCTATCTTGCCCCGACTGTATCAAATAACCGTTTTACAGTCTTTTTAACCTACAAAAGTATCTTTCAGCTTCAAACAGATGACATTGGAGTCGCTTATTACAACATTTTTGCAACTTTAATGTTTCTTCAAAAGTCTGATCTGTTTAAATTTATCATAATGAGTTAAAAGAATCAAGAGCTCCTTTAAGAGAATAAAAATCGTCTCTAGAATATATAATTTCAAGTTCAGATTTGAGCCTCAAGATGTTAAAAAAAAGGATAACAGTTTAGTCTATTTAAATGCAAAACTCTGGGAAATGAAGTCTATAAAATTTAAAAGGGTTCACGCTCGAAAGTTTAGCTGATACTTAGATGATCAGCTAAACGAAAACCTCTCCTTAGACCAAGATATTATTATGTTACACTTCATGCTCAGCAACTTTTTTAAATTCGTAGTAATTGAAGCATTTAACTAATCTTCTTCTCTTCCCTCACAAAACATTCATACGCTTCCCTCAAAAAATATATAAGGTACGAGAACTCCATTTTATGGTGGTCTTACTTTTCTATCTAAAACTATTGTAATTATGTTAGTTCACTCACAGCCTTGATTTCTTCCACAATATACGGACAGGATTTCTTGATGATTATTATATAAACAATCTACGTGTTGCATTATATGGCGAGAAACGGTGCGCCAAAATACAAAAAGTAGGATCCAGTCCAATAAATGGTCTCTTGCAAAACCTCCTGCCTCTCGGTTTCCTCCTTGCTTCCTTTTGTTTTTGCGAATTTTATCAAAAGTTATCATACAATGATTCTGTCTAGAAATCTACAGTTCGGATGTGTAAAAATCTCCATTTTGTTTTTAGCACGTTTTTAGGAAAAAACAGTCCTCCCAATAATTTCATCTAATACAGGGCATCTCTGAGGAGATTGTGGAAACGACGGCAGTCGGAATTATGATATACTTTAAAGCTACGGGAATCTCCAAATCTGTTCAGTCCTATCGGTTCCACCACATGATATCCCTCTATATTATTATTAATATAATATCAATATTAATATATTATATATAATATAATATTTATATATATATATATATATATATATTACTATCATTATTATATAATATATATAATAATATATATATATGATATATAAGATAAATTTTATAATTAATAATAATATAAAATTACATAATAATAATAACAACTATTATTATTAAGAATAATAATAATAATAATAATTATAAGTAATATAATAAGTAATAATTAATGTAACATCATAAAATAACTTATAAATCATAATAATCATATAATTAATAATAATAATAATAATAATAATAATAATAATAATATATAATAAAATAATAATAATAATAATAATAATAAT
>JABUQX010109892.1:12500-30000 GCA_015478945.1 Trachelipus rathkii | reverse complement strand
GTGTAATTATCATTACAATACGCTAACGCAGCAACGCTAACGCAGGCAAAGATTGTCACATCAATAAAGCTATCATATCATAGTGAATGTAACAAGATATATTGTGAAAGAAGTTCCGAACATACCCTATGCCTGAATAAATCACTAAAATTAATCTTTGATAGATTTGGTCACTTTGTTAAGGGGAGATTTTGTTACGATAATATGGCTTTACCTGTTGCTAATTTGCTCGAAAAGTGGGAACATATCGAGTATTGCTTATGACCTGATAGCTATTTACCTTAGATCAGTAGGAATTTTTTCAGCGATGTTAGCTGTATTATTTCATTACGCGAGGTATGTTAGGTTTGCATTTGTACATTATGATTCCTAGTTTGCGGTGATGATTTGCTTAGCTTTATTGATTCTTAAAACTTTGTTGGTTAAGCAATATTCGTAGGTTAGTTTATACAAGAAACATATTTTTTATGTTAGTTTGTCCAAAATGATACTTGAATATGACCTTGAATCAATAGCTCAATAGGTCAATAGGTGTGGGACGGGTAGGGGACTGCTGGTATGGGTGGTTTGATTTAACTGGATTTACTGATTTACTGCTTAAAATCAGTAAATTATACTCGTGATTTACTGTGATATTTTTACTCAAAGAACTTATTTTTATGTCTATGTTAGGATAAAAATTTTTTATTTTCTTTTTGTTATGTTTGTGTTAAAACTTAGTTATGTTTTGGATTATTCGCTGGGGATTATGATATTTAGACGAGGTTATTGATGAAAATTTTTGTTAAAAATATTCGAAGTTGAAGTTGATGAAAACATTTGTTACGTTAGCATTATATCTTTGTCAGTATAATGATTAGACAGGTTTATGCTAAACTTTTGTTAAATATTACAATGTTAATGAAAATTAACATTGCATCATGTTAGGAGATATGTTGAAAAAGTGTGAAGAGGTTACGTCTGTACATTGTGTTAGGTACTTTACTGCTGTTAAGTGCAGAAGTTTGTTAATGTTAAGGTTTATTCGTACGTATGGGTTAGGTTTGTGGGTGTACATCATATTCTTAGTTCAGGGTTATTTATGTTAGCTTTATTAATGTGGAAACTTTGTTACGTTAGCATACTTTCGCTGCTCTGTAGGATAATTACACAAGGTTATTGATAAGATTCTTTGTTTAAATATTACTGTGTCAATGTTAAAATTACGATTAACTATGTTAGAGATTGTTTGTAAAAAGTATGAAATAGGTTACGTTTTATATGCAAATTGTCAGTTACTTTACAGGTGTTAAGTGTGGAACTTTGTGAATGTTAACAGTTATAATTCGTGCTTAAGTTAGGTGTTAGATTCGTCGATTGTACATGTAGTTTTCTTTTCTGTATTGTAATGCTATAGTTAGCTTTATTATGTGAAAACAATGATACGTTAGCATATATTCGTTGGTTAGTATCTAAAGAACTTATCTTTTTACTATGTTATTGTTGTTGGTGTTGTTGTCAACGAGAATATATACCCTTTGAACTGATATGGTTCAATTCGTACGTCGTATTCTTGTTTACTTAGCTTCTCGATTGAGTTGAAGAAAGAGATATCTCATTACATTTTAAGGATGTTATATACACTATTTTCTTCAGAGCATAGTTTTCATCACAGCTGTTGATCACGATTGATCATTCCCCGCATCTCTACGCTTAGTTGTTTGATTATCTTCACGCCAAGAGTTGGGCGTATATTCCCAACGAATTGTCATTTATATTAAATCGTAAACCGAATGGCGACTGCTACATTGCTAGAATATCCTGCCAGAGGGTCAAATATGTATAAGTATTGCAGTCACTTGTTATGGCAAATGGTTAAAAGCATAAAATCATTGTTCATGTTTAGAGTTGGTATTTTCTGAAAGGAACGGTTAAAGAAGATAAGCCCTAAAAACGTTACTTATATTGTCCTTTACTCGGTTAGGTATTATGAGAGTTACGGTATGGTTCTATGACACATTTTTTCGATAAATGTTTACTGTGTCAATGTAAGTATTAACGTTAATATGTGAGAGATATGTTGAATAAAAAAGTATAAATTAGGTTACGTTTTGTATGTAAGTTAGTTACTTTACCGCTGTTAAGTCTGGAACTTTATTAATGTTAACGTGTGTGTAGGTGTGTAAGTGTGTAGGTTTGTGCTTGTACATTAATCTTTCCTAGTTCATATAACGATATGTTAGCTTTATAATGTGAAAACATTAATGTCTATGTTAAGCAAACTATTAACCAAATTTTCGACATTTCTATTGAAACATTTGTTAATCTTTAACACTTTATTCATATTTAAGTTGTAGTTAGGTTTAGTCTATTGTACATTTATTTGATCTTAGTTCAATTATACGTCATGTTGCTTTATGATCTGAGAACCTTATTATGCTTAGAGTATATTACGTTGATTAGTAATGATTAATTAACCAATGTATGTGAGAAAATTTTAAGTTAAATGTTACTGTGTCAGTGTAAGATATTAACGTTAATATGTTAGAGAGTATGCTTGAAAAAGTAAGAAAAGGGTTACGTTAAGCATACCATGTTGGTTGCTTTACTGGGTAGTGTAGGATGGAACTTTGTAATGTTAACAGTTTATTTTGTTATAAGATGTGTCAGCAGTTTGTCTTTGTGATATATTTCTTAGTTTAGAATGATGTAAGAATCTTTATTATGTAAACTGTTGTTACGATAAGCATTACTTTCGCTGCCTCTTTATAGTATAATTAACCTTGTTGTGATAAATTTTTAGGAGCTAAATGTTCTGTAGTTAGTTTGAAAGTCAATTACGTCTAAAATGTATTAGAGTGTATGTCTTGAAAAGTAAATTAGTTACTGTAGCATACCAATGTTAGTCTGCTTACTGGTAGTTAAGTGATGGAACTTTGTTTAATGTTTTAACACTTTTACGTGATGTAAGTTCAGTTAGATAGTTCTGTCTTTAGATGCATTATTTCTAGTTCCAGCTTGATCGCTATTGTCATGCTTTATTATGTGGAGAGACTTTATTATGTTGCATACTTTCGCTGCTCATGTATGATAATTACACCAATGTTGTGATTAAATTTAGTAGCAAATGTTTTACTCGTGTTAGATGTATAGAATTTACACGTTATAAATGTTAGAAGTTTCTTGAAAAGGTAAGATTAGGTTACGTATTTGCATACCATGTTAGTTACTTTACTGGTGTTAAAGTGTGGAACCTTTGATTAATGTTGACTGCTCGATTTCCGCTTAAAATGGTTGTATATTGTTATGTCTTTGGACATTATTTTCTTAGTTCAGTTAATGCTATGTTAGCATTTATTTTAATGTGGAAAACTTTAAATTTGTATAGCATACTTTCCGCTGGGCTGGTATGATAATTAACCAATGTTGTGTGAAATTTTAGTTAAATGTTACTGTGTCAGTGTAAAGTTAACGTTAATATGTTAGCGGTACTAAACCAAACAAAATCATAGGATATGCGATAATGTGCGACATAACAGAACCAACAAGAATCAATAGGTATTGCGTAATATTTCGAAAGTGGAGGAGTAATTGAAACAGAATTTCTACGACTGATATTTTGATGAACTAGTGAAAACAGGAACCACATCAGGCATATCTACATGTTTCGTTCTGTATGCATTGTTAGTACTTTTAGTGTTGTTAAGCAAATATTGAAACTTTGATTAGAATGTAGTCAATTATCGATTCATTAAGTAGTTAGGTTTTGATCATTGGCAATTTATATCTAAGTGGCAGTATCATGATATTTAAGCTTATTGATTGTGAAAAAAACTTTGGTACGTCAGCAGATATTTGTTGGCGAGTATGTTGTATAGAAAATTTTGCTTAAATGTTACTATTGTTAATGTAAAAATAATATGATTATGTAGAGACTGTTTGAAAAAAGTGTGTATGAAATAATGGTACGGGCTGTAAAGCAACCGTCATTACAGTTCCTGTGCAGTATCAGGTATTTTGTCTAGGTTTGATGTGCAATTATACATTTATATTCTTGCATCAGGTTTATTATATGTTAGCAGTGATAGTAATAGTGGTTGTTTAACCTGTTTTTTACTGTTTTAGCTTATGAAAAGTGTAAATTTTTTACGTTAAATAACATAAAAGAATAAAATTTTTAGTAAAAACAAAAGTTTTAAAAGAAATAAAGGTTAAAAGTTATTTTATTTATTAAAAAAACAAAAACTAAAAGTTTTAAAGAAATAAAATTAAAAAAATAGCTAAAAAAGTTTTTTAAAACAAAAAGGTATTTAAGAAATAAAGTATAAAATAATAAGATTTTTAAAACAAATAGAAAAAAAGAGATGTGAAAAGTGACTCTCTTCTATGTATTGTAAGGTTTGCTAATGTACTTTATGGTTTGTAAAGTATTGTAACGTATTGTATGGTATTGTAAGGTTATTGGTATTTTAACGAGTATTGTTAGGTTGATGCTCACTACATTATATTCCTCTACATCAGGTGCTATGTTTATGTTTTAGCTTATTATTGATAGTGAAAACTAGTAATATGTCACCAGCATATATTCGAAGGGTGATAAAAAGAACATATTTAATGCATGTTTCAATGACCAAATGAACATCGAAATAGACTGATCAACAGCTCAATCAGGCATCAATACGCCCCAATAGAAATCAGGTGGACGGTAGGGAGACAGGATAGGGGGTTTGATTTACTGAATTACTGATTTACAGGTATAGGGTATGTAAAAAACACAATTTTTTAAGTTATAAACATAAAGAATAAAAATATTTATTAAAAAAAACAAAAGTTTTAAAGAAATAAAGTGAAAAAAAGAATTAAAAGTTTTTTTTTTTTAAAAAAACAAACTAAAATGTTTTAAGAAAATAAATTTACAAATAGCTAAAGTTTTTTGAAAACAAAAAGATTTAAGAACATAAAGAATTAAAAATAAATAAAAGTTTTTATAAACAAAAGAAAAAAAAGATGGAAAGAAGGGATAACCTTTTTTTTACTTTAGTTCACTTGAGTCGTAAAGTATTGAACTTTTTAATGTTAGCTGTTATCATGTTATAGGTGGTTTTAGTCTAATAGCAGGTATGTGAAGAAATATATATTCTTAAATTAACTCAAGGCAATATCTAGGATAGAAAAACAACCGAGGGCTTTGGAAACACGAGTTGAAAGCGTTCTTTATGTTGGGGAACAGAATGGCCTTCAGTGGTTAAGAAGGAGCCGGTTACTGTTTTACCTCAGCAACGCGAGAGGCCGTGTTACGAATCCGGCTGAATGAAGAGTAACAATTCATTCTGTGACATTCATTCAGATGATTTCAATATGTAAGTTTTATAATGTGAGAAAACATATGTATAACGTTAACAGACCTATAGTTCGATGATCGGTAGGATAATCTAGACAAGGTAATATAATAATATTTTTGATTAAATAATTACCATGTTAATCTTAAAAGTACATTGCTAATGTATAGATATTATGCTTGGAACAAAAAGTGAATGGAATACGTTAACGTTCTCGACGCATATAGCTAGTTACTATTAATAGTTGTTAAGTGTGAGGACTTGTTAATTTTAGTGATAATTTAATATAAAAAGCAATGGGTATGTCGGATTTGTGTTATACATTATATGTTACATCAGGTTATGACTATGTTGCTTTATTGATGTGCGAAATCTTTTGCCTGGCGTTAGACGTATTTTTCGGTTGGGCCAGTATGGATGAAAAAATTAAACCAAAAAAAAAAACAGATGTATAAAATTTTGTTAAAATGTTACTTATAATGTTATAAAATAACAGTGATATGTTAAGATATGTTTGGAAAAGTGTGAATAAGGTTACGTTATTGTATGCAAATGTCTATGTATGTCACAGTTGTTAGAGCTATTGTTGAACCTTTGTAATGTTGACTCTTATTCGTGTATAGATGTGTGTAGGGATTGTGAGTGTACATTATTATCGTAGCTTCATATGATCCTATGTTTCTTTTATTAACTATGAAAACTTTGGTTACGATGTAGGCATTATATTCACTTGATCAGTAAGATACTACACAGGTTGATGATAATTTTTGTTAAATGCTACTATGTTAATGTAAAAAACATCAGTGATATGTTAGAAAGTGTTGGTAGGTTACGTTCTGCGTCAATGTTAGTACTTTTTACTGTTGTTAAGTATGAAAGCTTGTTATATGTTAACTGTTATCATGTTTAAGATGTGTTAGGTTTGTGAGGGTACGTTATATTCGTAGTTCAGGTATGCTATGTTTGCTTTATTATGTTTGAAACTTTGTACGTTGCAATATTTCAATGATTCAGTAGTGAATATTAGACAAGGTTATGTTAATAAAATTTTGTTAAATATACCATGTTAATGTAAAATTACAACAAGCTGGTAAAAAATATCAGTATATGTTAGAAAAATGTAAGTAAGGTTTCCCGTTCTGCACTCAATGTTAGTTACATCACTAGATCATAGATGGGGAGGGGCGTGAGGTGGAGGAGGGTGAGGAGGGAGGGGAGGAGGCTCAAGAGGCTCCAGAGGCTCCCAGGCCTCTAGAGGGGTTTGATTTATATAAAAAACGTAAATTTTTTAATTAAACACTAAAAGAATAAAAAAAATTGTAATTTTGTTTTTTTTAAATTTTTTTAAATTTTTAAAAATTTTTAAATTTTTAAATTTTTTTTTTAAAAATTTTTTTAAATTTTTTTAAATTTTTTTTTATTTTTCAAAATTTTTTTTTTTTAATTTTTTTAATTTTTTTAATTTTTTTTGTTTTTTTTTTTTGTTTTCTGATATCGAGGATACATCATAGGAAAGATGTATACCAAGTTTATAAAGGGTTACGCAAATTTCAGTTTTGAGGCGTGGTGACCCCCCGTTGGGATCGATGTGACGACGGAATGATTAACTCATTAATGATCATGAGTACTAGATATGAGAGCGTATATCCCGAGTTTCATCGTTCTAGTTCAAATATTTCAATTTGGGGGTCCGGAGACCCCCTTTAGCTGTGTACGGCTATTTAACCCATATATGATGTGAGTACCTTATATGGTATGTGTATACCGAGTTTCATCGTTCTAGGTCAATATTTCAGTTTTGTGGGGCTCGCTGACCCCTCTTTGGGATGTTGTACGCTATTTACCCATATTACGGTTGATGGTACCTTATACTGAATGGAATATATACCAGAGTTCATCGGTTCTAGGATCAATATTTCAGTTTGGTGCCCAGAGGACCCCCATTTAGGTTGTGTTACGGGTTATTAACCCCAATATGCATGTGAGTACCTATATGGCTAGTGTTATTTATACCGATTTCATCGTTTCATAGGTCAACTTATTTTCAGATTTGTGTGGCCGTCCGAATTGACCCAATCGGTCATTTTACCCCGGTTACATCTGAGATACAACCTAAAAAGGCTGTGTATAGAGTTTCGTTGTTCTATTCAATATTTCAGATTTTGGGTGAGTACCCCGTCTGGGGCACCCACAGTCGTTTTTTACACCCGGGTCATCTAAGATACATCCTCAGAAGGTCGTATACCGAGTTTCATCATTCTAGGTCAATATGTTCAGATTTGGTGGGGCTGGTCCCGAATTTGGTCAAATCGGTCATTTTACCTGATACATCTAAGATAAACCTAAAAGCTGTATATCAAGTTAACGTTGTTCTTATGTCAATATTTCAGATTTTGGGTGGGTGAGTACCCCGTCTGGTGCACCCACAGTCATTTTACACCCGGGGTTATCTAAGATTACATCCTCAGAAGTTGATTCTATACCGAGTTTCTCATTCCTAGGTCAGATATTTCAGATTGGTGGCTCGTCCCCGATTGTCCAAATCCGTCCATGTTTACCCCGTATACACCTAAGATACAACCTAAAAGTTGTATATCAAGTTTTCAGGCTTTCATACATCAATATCTTAATGTTGTGGGTGGGACCCCTTCTTGTTGGATCCTAGAAACACCCTATACGGTCTCTTATACCAAGTGTGAGGTCCCCCTTCGCGGACCACGGGGACCGTAACTTTGTATATGACCGTGGTACCTCCCATCTAACACCCCTCCAATTTAACCCGATTACGTAACTCTAAACGACTACTAACCACTACTACACTGACTACTCTACTACACTACTAATACATATACATACATTTAATAATAAATAATAATACAATAATAATAATAATTAATAATAAATAATTAATCCATAATAATAATAATAATAATAATAAGCTGAGCCGGATCGAGTGCGGGCGGTGCAGCTTGCGGGTGCGTGCGACATGCGGACGAAAGCGGGGCAGGATCAGATCGGAGTCGAGTCAGAGCTCCAGTCGGAGTCTGAGTCGGATTCAGAGAATGCCATATGTTGAGGTTGATTTTCAACTCAGATTCGTTTTTCCCTTCGGGAAAAACGAATTTCCGATGTAAATAATAATAAAAAGATTTTAATCGTATGGCATCCAGGATATGCAAACTGGAGGTAAGAGAGACCAAATTCATTATGCTGTTTGTCGGATTGAGCCCTTCGGGCTATCAAATCTCCAATATAAGCCTAATCTTCATTCATCCCACAAGCCCGTACAAAGGGCGTACGGCTAAGTCTCGGGTCTGACACCCCTTAGGGGAGCTATGGGCACCAAAAACCGCATGTGATCAGGTTTATCACATATATGATTAATATTCCAAGTATTAAAGCAAATATCTTCTAGTCCTTCATATCGAAAAGGGTAGGTTCGCCCAACCTGTCCCATAATCTATATCAATATTGTGTGTTGTGTTGTGTGTGTGGTGTGTGTGTTGTGTGTGTGTCTGTCGTGTGTGTGGTGTGTGTAGTGTGGTGTGTTGTCATGTACAGTTATCTGAAGCAAGCTCGCCTTCGTTTGCAATTATAAAATTTCTTTCATAATTTTCTTTATCAGATTTTCTTTACTTCTCTAACAATATTCTTATCAACCAAGATTTTATACCATCTTTCCTCTTTCTGAAATTTAGTAAATAGATTTATCTTGACTCTTTTTAAAACTTCTTGGTCATCTATTCCATGCTCTAAGTTCTATTCACTCGTATTTCCAACCGGGAGAGGATTACTCTTAATTCTATGCTTTAGAGAAACTTTTAAATTTTGTTCTTAGTATACTAGTTGCATTATAACATTTAAAATGTTATATAAACTATATAGATATATATATATATATAATTATATATATATATAATAATATATACTATATATATATATATAATACTTATATATTAATATTATGATTAATATATATATACTATATTAATTATTATAATTATTAAATATATTATATTAAATATATATTATATAATATATTATATATATATTATAGTATAATATATATATATATTATAATATATTATATATATATATAATATATATATATTATAATAATATAAATATAATATAATAATATTATAATTATATATTAATATATATCTTATTATATATAATATAGTATATTATTAATATTATATATATATATATAAATAATATATATATATTCATATAGTAACATGATTTTTACTACTAAATACATCCATCTTCTCTCTCCTCTTCTCTCTTCTCCTTCTCTCTCTATATATAATATATATAATATATATAAATATATTAATAAGATATACTATATATATAATATATATTAATATACTAATATATTATATATAAATAATAATCAATATAATTATAATATACATATTATATATATATTTCAGGAGCAGGAGAAAGAGAGATGAAGAGAGAGACGAGAGAGAGAGAGAGAGAGAGAAGAGAAGAGATGGAGAGAGAGAGAGAGAGAGAGAGATGTGCATAATAAATTTACGCTCACTTATACAAGTGAAAGCTTAATGATTTTGCATCACAATTATAGAACCACAATAAAATTTTCCCAACGAATAACAAATTGTAAAATATAAAGTTATTAAATGTAAATTTGTAAATAACTTCTAATTAAAAATGTACATTTTAGGAAATGGCAACACACAGAGAAACAGAAGAAGAAAACAGAATAACAAACAGAAGGATGGTAATAGAAAAAGAAAATGTAAAAAGAGATAAAAAAAGGCAACAATATAGAACAATTTTATGGGCTAAATTCAGGTATTTGAATCTAAAAATATTAATTTGGTATTAAATAAATGAGGAACAAATAAATAAATGTTTATGTAAATTTTTTTAATAAAACGATGTTTTATTAGATTCCTATGAAAAAAAAAACACTTTTAAAAACCCTTCTTAGAGTGTGTATAGTGTCATACGTCTTAAAATTTTTTCTCCGCTTTTTTGGAGAAGCACGGTTAATAAATTTAACTTTTGTTTAAATTTTACATATTATGCTAAATATATTCTTTTCATATTGACCAATATTCGCTTCTGATAGTATATATATATAAATATAAATATATATTATACTATTAATAGTATATAAATATATATATATATATCAAATAGTCATATATAATATATATTATATGTATATATATAATATATATATATACTTAGTATATATATAATATATATATAATATAATATATATAAGTTCTATCTTCCATTATCTTGATTAATAAAATACTATTACTCTGTTGTAGAATAGTACTGGCTTTATTTCAAGAAAGTTTTTGCTTATCTATTTGAAAGAAAAAAATAATAATCGAGCTCTTAATTTAAAAATTTAGGCCAAAAATTTGGCACTTCACTCATAGGATAGATTTCCTTATATGACTTTATTTTTAAAAAAAGAACATCGAGGAGATTATTTTTAATTAATTCATAGAAATATTTGAATAAATTAATATATTCTGAAATTTATTTAAAATTGATAGCAATAATGTCTATGAAACATATATTAGCATTTGATTTATTTATTATATATGAAAATGCATGCATATAAAAAATAATGGGCTTGCGGTCCCTTTGCTCCAAATTTTTCAACGAAATATCTCGTAATTCTCTCCATTACTTATATCATTTTCCTGATTGCAAGAATAGCATGCTGTACCAAAGAACGGTTGTTGAGACACAAGATGAAGCATAAATTATTATCTTTTTTTACAACTTCAGGTGCCTGAAATAGTCTGTTCAGCACGATGTTGTGGCATTGAGTGCATTAATACAGTCTATAAAGCAATAGGTTACATTGAAATACAAATGCATTGAGGATTTTTTGCGGAAAAAAATTGGTGTACGTAAATTTAAGAGGGATAAATTCGAATTTCCTTCTTCTAAAAGAGATTTTGTCAGATGAATGCATTCTGTGCCAAAACTTTCCTCTAGATCTGTCGGATACATATGCTGCAACAATTTAGCTGCTTTATGGATCTCTTCTGCTTCAATCTCGGTAAGGTTTGAAAAAAAAAAATCAGAGAATTCGTTAAGTACAAAATTTCGTCTTTTTAACTCAGTTGATAATTTGCCTAATAAATTCATATAATTATTCTGCTTTCAATTTCTTTTTATATTTTCTTCAATTCCTGCTTGTTGCAGGATTTCAAGTTTTTTTGCTAGTCTTTTCAAAAACATTAAATGATTACTAAATGCTATTTTCATTTCGAATAAAAAGGTGCTCAGAGAGTTACACAAGTTAACTACAGTTGCTAAGTCCATCTCATCACCCTGTAACTTTTCACTTGCGGTGTCAAACCTGTCAAAAATGGATCCCCACACTGAAATCATGAAAATCACTTCATAAGTTTAATTTTTTCAAAATCCCCTTTGCTTCTACTCTAGTTACTGAATTCTCATTCACATCTTCATTTATATGTTTTAGGGCCTTAATAATGGCTTCAAAATCACAATTTAGACTTTTACAAGCTTCTGCCCGAGCTGACCATCTAGTTCCACAGAGTGTTTTAAGAGAAAGATTACCTGATTTGATGTCCTCCATTGACGTGTAGAGCCTGAGAAAAAAATTGCAAAGATTCTGTAGTAGTTCAAATAATGATACAGCTAGCCTGCAACACATTGAAGCGCTAGATCCCAGGAAATTAAGGGAATGGGCTGAACACGGTAAGAAAAATGCTAGTAGATTGATCTCTTTAATTCTTGCTTGCAGGCCGGAATATTTCCCCGACATATTATCAACATTGTCATGGGTTTGTCTTTGAAATTACTTTTATCTAACTCTTTTGCAGAGAGAAAAGTTAAAACTACATCAGCTAGTTCTTCACCGGTATGACTAGGATTTTTAATGAATCCTAAAAATTGTTCTGCAGGAAAAGCTTCTTTGTTTACAAATCTGATAATAAAATTTAACTGATCATCATGAGTTATGTCAGGTGTGGAATCGACTGCAATTGAGATATATTCGGACATTTTCACTTCTTTCACTATTACATTAATAAACGTAACGGCCATAATCTGAATAAACTACTCATAAGTGTTAAAAGATAAGTATGAAGTATTACCCTTGCCAGAATTTCCATATATGGATATGTGGTTTTTAGGGAAGGAACAAACTTTGCAATAAGCTCCAAACGCATCACCTCGAAAAGCTAACCCTAGTGAAGATAGTTTTTTAATAACAGCAACTACTCTTTTGAGTACACTTCACCAATATTTCACCTCTTCTTCTAGTTGAGATAAGAGATGTCTATGTTTCCAAGCATTAAAGACATATGTTTCAAACTGTAGCTCCAAAAAGTTTAAATGGAACACAAAATACAAGCCCTTGGCTGCAGGAATACACTAAAATAATCCCGTTTCACAACGTCTCCATTTAAATTTTTTTGCCAAAAAAAAAAGCTTTCGTTAAGAACCTATTTTTGTCTTGGTATATTCTCTTAGAATTTGAAAAATTACTGTCTAAATTTTGATTGAAGCCACTTTTGGCAAAGTAGTGTCAGGTGATGTCATTGATTTTCGAAGGCAGTGTCAGTGGGCTCTCTTGTACCCTTTGTTCGAAAACGTAAGTTATGAAAAAAAATTGACTTGAGCTTAACTAGAAGCAGATAACTGACATGAGCCATATATATATATATATATATATATATATATCGGTTTTACCTTATAATAATATAAAAAAAATAAATAAAAAGTATATATAATATATATTATATATATATATATATATATATATATATATATATACATACATATATATATATCGGTTTCAGGTTGAAATATATTTTGTTGTATTTTAAGTTATTTATAAAACTATAAATGAACTCTTTTTAAATTTGCCGCACCTCAAACATTTGCCGCCCTTATATATATATATATATATATTATATATATATATATATAGTATAATATATATATTTATATATAATATATATATATATATATATATATTATATATATATATATATATATATATATAATATATATATTATATATATATATATATAATATATAGTAATAAAATACCCCTGATGTATTTTCACCATGCTGGATCGATCGTGGACCTAGGCATGGATGAGCGTGCAAAGTATTTGACCACTACGCCACGATGAGCCTAAAAGATGAACCCGGAATACTTTCTGCTGTCCACGCGTCCAAGTACTCCTCGTACTCTCCCGCTCACACTCGGGCGTAGGGTCAAACAGGGTACGGCGCATGGTGAATAATAATAACAGGCGAATTAAGAAATACATAAATTGCAATAACCTGCAATCAAATTCATGTTAAAAAATACCATGATGTATTTTCACATGCTGAGATTCGATCTGGACCCTATTAGATGGAGCGTGCAAAGTTTTTTGAAAACCGCACGATGAGATTAAAGAAGAACCCGGAATACTTCTGATATATATATATATATAATATAGATATATATATATATAATATATATATATTATATTATATATATATATATATAGGTTATTTAAGGGTTGGCACGAAGCTCTGGGTGGGGTGGGTTGTGGGCTTGGTACGCTCATTTTACAGCGGAGCGGTACGGAGCGCATCAAAATTTCAGCGACCTGATGCGTGGTGCGGTGCGGTGCGGAAGAAAAATAAAAGTGCGGTGCCGGGCGGCAGCACGAGAAACATAGAGGTGCCGTGCGGTGCGGTGCGTGGTGCGCGCCTCTTGATCACACCGCACTGCACCCCAGTTCCCCGACAAATTTCTAAAAATTAAAAAAAATGATGAAGGAAAAATTGATCAAATATCTGTAATATATATATATATATAATATATATAATAATATATTTATATATATATATATATATATATATATATATATATATATATATATATATTATTATAATATATAATATATGATATATATTATATATATATATATATATATATATATATATATATATATATATATATATATATATATCCCTTCTGTAGGTGTTTTGGCTACAGATTTATCAGAGCGAATAAGAGTGGAAAGGAAGGTTTAATAAAGTAATTTTTTGGAGCAAGAAAATTAACGATGTAGGATCACTTACGTTTAGTACAAACACGCTTAGCACGTCTGATATTCCTATTCCGAGGTTTATCAAAATTAACGAGTGATAGGTAAACAAATAGTTTTCCATTTACGATGTTCATTGTCCCATCATTAATGGAACAATAACAAATGTAACCGAACCATAAATTTAAGGGAGAGAAAGTGCTCAATATCGTCTCTCTCATCATTTTTATTCCTTGACAATTATTCTCTAAGGATTTAAAACTCTCTTCAGAGTTATTACGAGAGGATGACAAACAAGTGTTGGCTGATTATCATAATGATGGCTTTAGATAGTTCTGTTTACAATGATACAATGGTTAGAATGGCATCACATGGAATGGTAAAGATACCCATTATTGTCATCAGAGCGGCCTACTGGCAGAGAGATACACATTAACGTTCTTCAACCCTTACATAAATTCTGAGTAACGTCATGTATTACTGAAAGTTTAATTCTAGCCTGTATCTGGCCTGTATATTATTTAGTTCTTACTGAGCCATGGTCGAATGCTTAAAGTGTGCCGCAATTGAATTTGAAGCAGAACTGTGCTGACTCTTGTTGAGATGTCACAACATTTTTAATGTTGATGACTGACGGAGTATTGTGTTGTTCACTCAAGAAAGAAATATAATTTTCTTATATTGGAACCACATCTCTCATGGATACAAGCGGAGCATCATCTGGGGATTAGGTTCCCAGTTCACAACATTTCATATACGTCACTGATATGTTCACCTGTATGACGTTCAGTGAGGGTTCAGAGCACGACACCAAATTTGGCTTCTGAATAATTGTCAACGGCATGACAACTCAGAGAAAACAAGAAACTGCTGATTTGAGATATCTTCCATTCGTCAGGTGGAGAAAGCAACTTGATATATTATTTATGATAGAGGTTTTTAGTTCTGACATTTTAGTTTTAATTCTATCACATTTTTTTTCAAATATCTCTGTAGTATTTAATTGAGAGTGTGATGGAAAGAGACCGATACTTTCGCAAGCGTACAAAACCCAAGAATTTCCAACGTGGTTGAAGTAGATCATCAATTACTATAATTTCTGTAAATTTACTATATCCTATATCCATCCTTTATGATTTTTTCGTTTCATTGTCCCATATATTTGTATTTTATATTAGTTTCAAGAATAATCTGATTCGTGCTTAAAGCTGGATTGGGGATCGTTACTCTTTTTCTTTCTAACATTTTCCTTGGTGTTTGCTGCTGTAGATAGTTCTTAACCCAGATGTATTCTTCCTTTCCGAGAATAATTATGAATGCAAAGTGTACGGTTTGCGTCATGGGAAACAATATCGAATTAATCCGAAACCACACTGGATAAGGATACCATTGAAAAATTGCTTCAACAGTTGATTTAGAGCGAATAAACTAACAAGTACGAGCCTATCAATATTAATATTGCTTGATTTCGATTGTGACTTAAATTACTGTCACTACCTTGAGATGACACTAGTCAGTTGTCGCACAAAATGTTAAATTTTTCGACAAGTTCCATGTCAGAACATTTTCTTAATCGCATTCCGAGATTTCTAGGTTCAATGCAAATAATTTATTTCAATATTTGTGAATTGCGAAATGTCAATGCGAATATATATATATATTATATATAATATAATAATATATTATATATATATATATATATATATATATATATATATATATATATATATATATATATATATATATATATATATATATATATATATATATATATATATATATATATTGTTCATTTTCTTTACACACTTACCCTCCAGGCAACATCTTACTGACCACCATTTATCCACATATCATATTCACATACTAACGTCCTCACCCCTCTTCTAGATAACATCTTACAGACATCCTTACTACTTATATCCCTATGTGCGGAGGAGAAAGAAATGCCCACATCGTATGTCCTGTGTGTCGTAGAAGACGACTAAGGGAAGGTGGTAGTTGGGTTGGCTGCGGACTACCACTTACCTCTTGCTAGGAATGCTAATGTGCATGCTCGGAGAAGTTTGTGGTGGCGCCGTAAACGGCTTCTATCTTTCGGCGAAATTGTATGAATCGTATGGGTACATAGAATGTCAGAGGAATAATTGTTGAGGAGAAAAGGAGAGTGGTGATGGATATAGTTAGAAAGGGCAAATTTGATTTGCTCGCTGTGACTGAAACAAAGACGAAAGGAAACTGTGAAAATGAGTGGTGTGGTGTGAAATATGTGTGTGCTGGTGTGGAAAGGAATGAGAGAGGAGAGAAGGAGTTGCAATTTTGATGAGTGACTTGTGGTACAGAGCTTTGGTGGACTTTGTGTGTGTGAGACTCGAATTCTAAATTGTTAAATTTAAGTTGAAAATGTCCAAGTTTATGTTTGGTTGTGACGTATGATCCATCTGAGGAAATGTTGAAGAGAGTAGATTTTCTGGTTTAATCGTGGATGGTGTTTTGGATTGGGTGAGTAGGAACTTCAGATTGATTGTGTTGGAGAAAAGAAGATGGTATAACAGGTGGTTTTGGGTGTCTGGAGAAAATGAGAATGGTGGAGTGATTGATTTCTGTGAGGAGAGAGGTATGTGTGTAAGTATACTTTCTTTAAACACAAGAGTATCCATAAGTATACTAGAACTGGTGTAGGTAGAGATGTATCGAAGTGAAAAATATGATTTGATTTTGTGTAGTGGAAGAAGGAGATGTTGAAGTATGTGTTGGATGTTAAATCAGTGAAGGATTTAGGGCATGGGATTATCGGATCATTATGTTGTTCATGTAAAAATTAGTTAGTGGGAGCTTGGAGGAGAGGAAAGTGATAACGGGAAGGAAGTGTAGAAATAAGAGTGAGAGGTTAAGAACAAGGTAATAAGATAAGTATCTAAGAGCACTCGCAATAAATCAGTTGAATGTGAACAAGTTGAAACTGAACAAATCTGGGAGCAAATTGAAGGAAGCAGTTGTTAGCCGTGCAAAGGAAGTATGTGATGTGCTAAAAGTAGGAACTAAGAATGTAACAGTGAGTGGTGGAATTGAGAGGTGATGCAAGCGGTTAAAAGTAAA
>JABUQX010109892.1:2500-7500 GCA_015478945.1 Trachelipus rathkii | reverse complement strand
GAGTATGTGCCTATGTTCACATAAACACTCCTGTAACACGTATCGTGAATCTCGAATCTCTTAATTTCGATGTCTATGGCTTAAAATCTTTCTCCCTTCTACTACAATAATCTTGTGCTTCTTGCTACTGCTTCTCCTAACAGAACAGATTTTCACGACTTTTTTGAATATCTTACTACTTCTCACGGGACTGTTATATCTTCTCATCCAAATGCACTGAGGTCCTCTATTTAGGGGAATTCAATGTACATAACACTGAATGGTTGGGGTCCCTCATACCGATTTAGGTGGGAGGAGGCCGAATCATTCAGCATTCTCAACGATCTGAGCAACTAATTAAAAGAACCCACACACATTTCCGGATCGTCCTAAACCATCTGAACAACACACTTGACCTATGTTTCACACTAGTCCTTCTCTCTAAATACACCACTTTGCTCCTATCGGTAAATCTGACACAAGCCTTTATATCTCTTAATTTTTAATACTTTCTCTCCAACACTCCATCCTGCCCTACTCGTTTTTTTCTGGCACTTTAATCGGGCGATTGGGGGCCTTTGCGTTGCTTCTACGCCAACTATAATTGGAATGACTGCTTTGTCTCTGGTGACGCATCGACTTCTGCCGATAAGGGGGGAGCTGTAAACGTTGATGGGATAGCAGGTTTCATTTCCAATCTTCAGCTAAATCTTTCTTCCCTCATAATCCATGGTTCGATCTTTGGCTTGTTCTGCTGGCCATTTCGGCTAGAGACAGTGAGCCGTTATCGGGAATGGAAAAAATTCTCGTTCTCCTATTCCCTCTTGCTAATTTCATTCTGCTAGAAATTCGTTGCAGCGTGATACTCTCGACGAGCAAAGTGGGCTTTCATCAAACGAAAGGTGCGCTAACCTCCTTGTTCTCCTACTGACAAATCTTCTCTGGCCTCTTGCCAAAAACATCTCTAACACTTCTGTAAAATTCTGTCTTTCCTCCTCTTATTCGTCTGATGGTTCTGTTGCTTATTCTCCAACTAAAAAGCCAATTCTCTTCGTCTCCTATTTCTCTAACTCAACCCTGGGACGATTCTGGCTTCTCATTCCTCTCTCGCTCAGGTTTCCTATGTCTTTGCCTGTGATTACATTTGATTGCGTGCATGGGCTCCTGTAAATCTACGAACGTTAGGAAGGCGGGGTGCCCGGATGGCATTCCTCCCGAGTTTTAAGGGAGTGTGCTTCCGTTCTATCCCCGCCCCTCGTTCAACCATATATTGTCTATGTCTCAATACTAACACTTTCCCTCAGTGTTGGAAAGCACGCACATGTCCAACCTGTTCCGAAAGAAGGAAGCCGCTCTGATCCTTCATCTATTCCGCCCTAAGCTCTACTTGTGTATTCTATCTAAGATCTTTGAAAACCTTTCTCAACTCTCATTTCTTAGATCATCTGGAATCTCATTCACTTCTTTCCCATCGCGCCAGTTCGGCTTTCGGCGCTCGAGGTTTTCTAACTTGCGATATACTTCCATCTTCTACTTATGGTTTCCGCTCAGGAACACGGAGACTTGCGTAGGGTGGGCGCTTGACATATATCCAGCATTTGACCGGGTATTGGCACGCGTCACGCTCTTGCCAGCTCCCTTCCTTTGGGTTTCCTCCGTCTCTTTGCTTACTATGTCTAGTTTTCTTTCAAAATCGCTCAATATTCGGCTGTTGATGATGGGGCGACTTCTTCTTCCTTTCTGTCAATAGGTGTCCTCAGGGTTCTGTCTGATCTCCTACTTATTCTTACTTTTCATTAATGACCTTCTCAGCTGCACATCTAATCTATTCACTCATATGCGATGACTCGACCCGTCATTCTTCAACTCATTTCAATTCTGCCTCCTCTTTTACTTCTAGAATTTAATCTCTTCTTAGCTTTCCGACTATTCTCGCTGATCTGGATAGAAGTTCCGGGTGGGGTCGTCTGAACCTTGTGAAATTCATTCTTTAAAAACCAACTTCTACAAATCTACCTCTAAGACACCTTCCAACTTCCTATCTTCTTTCGACGTTCTGCGCGCTCCCTGTTGGAACAAGTATACCATCTGGCCTACATAACAAGAGAAATGGATCTTGAGACCTGCCACACAACGGTGCTAGGGCCAGGCCCTCAAAAAACTGGGAGTTTCTGTTTTAGACGTTGCGAGACTTTTCCTCTTCTCAGTTACCAGCCATACAAGGGCCTCATCCGCCCTTGAATGAGTACTGCTCTCATATCTGGGGCTTGGTTTCACCCGGCTTTGGACAGGGTCGAGCAAAGGCCAAAAGGCTTTAAACTGTTCCTACTCTCCAGTTCCCTTGACCCTCTATTTTTGCGGCGCCATGTTGGTGCTTATCTCTTTTCTATATAGGTACGGCAGCGGCAGGTGCTCGAGGAAGCTTATCACTCGCGTACTCCACCTTTACGTCGCCCTCGTAACCACTAGGGTGCTGTGTCTGCACATGAGTTTTGTGTTGATGTAGGTCACTCCAGGATAGTTCGCTGCGGTGCTTCCTTCTTTCTGCCACATCTGTTCTGTGGAATCTCTTCCTCTTCTGTGTTTTCCTGCTGGAATTTAATTCCTCCACTTTAAGCCTGCGTCTGTGCTCATTCTGCGTAATTTAATTTAGTTGTTCACTTCTGAGGCGTGCAACACCCTCCTTGAATAGGGCTCTGCCCGTGAGTGGTGGTGACAACTGTTAAAAAAAAAAAAATAAATAAAAATACTAAAAAAGGGCAAGAGGAAGAAGCAAAGTTGAGTTAATATTTTTTTGAAAAATGTCAGAAAGGACATGAGGAAGAGGACCAGTAAGAGTATTGCATTTTCTACTGAGAAAAGATTTTTTAGTGTCATGCAGAATAAATTTGCACCGTTTGGATGAAATATAAGTTGCAAAGATTTCTAGAATTTGAAGATGACAGTAATTCCTAAAGGCAGCGTCCCTGCGGCTAATAGCACGAGAACAAGCAGAGTTAAACCAAGGTTATTCCGGTTTAGTTGAAGGTAAAGATCATAGGGTGCACGCCGCCATGCCAGAGAGAATTAGTTCGTGCTTTGCACACTCCGAGAGACCCATTCCACGGTAAGATTAGTCTTCCATGGGAAAATCAAATAAGTACAACCGCAAATCCGACCAGTTAGCAGCACTGAAGTGCCAAAAACGTTTTCTCGCCGTAGCGGAGGTCTTTCCTGCGAAAGACTTGAGGAGATAGATCAGAAAACAGATATAAGAAGGTGATCGGAGGAGCTCAGAGGAGGAAAGAGTTTAAAGCAGAATAAGGAGAATCATTAGAATTAGGAAAAGATCTGGAATGTTGGTTTCATCCAAAGACTATCGTAAAAAAGAGTAAAGAACCGTACAAAATGCTTGAGGTTAATTCAGGATAGAAAAGTCTTAGCAAGTTCATCTAAACTTTATCTTGAGAATTAGAGGGAAGCAAATTGGCCATGGTGAACGTTGAACTAAACCAAGAATGATGATTTTCAGAGAAATGTGAAGAAGAAGAGAGAATGTGTTTTAATTTATTATGGACAGGTTAGCTTGAGCCATTAGGTAGAATATTCGGAAAACTCCAAATCAAAGACACGGGAATAAACATCATTGCACACATTGGCACAACTGCCTTTGGCTGAAAATTGAGGAAAAAAAAATTAGGAGTCAACAGAGTAGAGCTTGAATTCAGAACGCTCAAAAACCTAAATTCGGGTTAAGAATAAAAGATGAGTTTAAGGAGGAGAAGGATGTTCAACAAAATTGAAAATTAGATTTAAAACGAGAAGGTTGCAGAAATTTATGAAAAAAGGAGGTCGTACATCAAAACAGGCTGCCAATTCCATGACGGCACCAACTCCATCACCGGAGGCCGTCAATAGCCTTTAATTGTGATGAGGGTAGGGTGGACAAGGGGTTATTTTTGGAAGCTTCTCGGAGACTAATCGCGTGGCTCCATTTTATACCATTTTTTATTCTTTTTAAGAATAGGTGTTGTCTGTAATTGTATTTTATGCGTGTGTGATAAGAAGAGGCTTACTTCCAATGTAAGAGAATTGGAATGGAGCCAACAAAAGGGAAGAAACCATTGGGCACTGAAGTCCATGGGATGACTCTAAGAACTTCCATATATGACCAATTCATGCGTTAATTCAATCGCTTCAGGGCGGCATACTTCTTCCTTTATATATTATATATATATATATTATATACATATTATATATATATATTATATAGTTATATATATAATATTAATATAATATATATAATATAATATATATTATATATATATATATATATATAATATATATATATATATATATATATTATATATATAATAATATATATGTACAAATATGTCGGTGCGGTTTGCGGTGCGTGGTGCGCAAATTTTGGTGCGGTGCGGTGCGCTGTGGTCCGCTCTCGGTGCGGTGCGGTGCGGTGCGCACTGCAAAAGAGCCGGTGCGCGTGTGGTGCGTGCGGTTAGGAATGATGGGGCGGGCCGCTGGTGCGGTCGGTGCTGGTGCCATGACCTCCCGGTCGCGGAGGCAGTGGGGTGCGCAAAAATCCGGCGTGTCGCCAAACAACTAATCATAATATATATTATTATAATATATATATATATAATATATATATATTATAATATTATATTATATTTATATATATATATATATATAATTATATATATATATTATATATATAATTATATATATATATATATATATACATAATGTCCTATTACTGTTGTTTTAAACCTTCAATTTTTTTTTCTTTGTTATATATATATATATATATATATATATATATAATATATATATATATATATTATATATTATATATATAATATATATACTATAAATATATATATATATATATATATAATATATGGTCAAAGTGTCTAAAGCTGACATCATGTAACTCGAGAAAGGCAGCACCTAAAGTAAAACAAATTATATATTTTGAATCAGCGGAAAATTTTAAGAAGGGGTTTTAATTTTTTTTTTTT
>JABUQX010109891.1:0-10000 GCA_015478945.1 Trachelipus rathkii | reverse complement strand
AGTTTCGTGTTCCTCTTTCACAGCAGCCGTTACTCGCATACAATGACCATGTACGTTATCAGACGGGCACACTATGCGCATCTTTGAAGGGTCCCGCGGTGTGTATGGATGTCTTGTCAAAAGAAAAATCCGAGTATAATATAGCCATATGTATCAAAATTTTTAAAATAAACCACCACATTAGAAAAGTAATGTTATATACACCCGT
Organism: Trachelipus rathkii; assembly: GCA_015478945.1. NCBI lineage: Eukaryota > Metazoa > Arthropoda > Malacostraca > Isopoda > Trachelipodidae > Trachelipus > Trachelipus rathkii. Next base: position 9,792 of record JABUQX010109891.1, on the reverse strand, counting down.
AACTACACCCTTAACTGAATCCACAACACTGTTCATACTGGCGGAGTCTGTGTACAACTGATATCTCACTCTAGGATATATATCCTACCACCATGAAATACGTTAGTTTCCCTGAAACTTTAACTACGCATGCTATATATATATATATATATATATATATATATAATATACTATATATATATATATATAATATATATATATATATATATATATAATATATATAATACTTTATAATATATAATTATAATATATTATATATATATATAGTATATATATCTAAGTTGGCCTCTTCGTCTACAGCATTTTGATTCAAGTCTCGCCGATTTGGTCGGAATTTCTAAGTGGGTAACTGTAATCTTGTGAAGTTCAACTCTTTGAAAATTCAACTTCTTCATATCTCCCCCTCTAAAATACCTCCACTTCTGATTCCCTTGAACGGCTCTAATGTCTTACCGTAAACAACATAAAAAATTCTAGGACTAAAACATAAATTTGTGAATTATCGTTGGAGATCTCACATACATCGGTTGCTAAAATGGCCTCAAAAAGGCTGGAATTCTGTTCATATTGCTTGAATTTTTTTCTGCTGCTCAGATGCTCCAGTTATTTAAGGTCTTATCGCCCCTGTATGGAATACTGTTCCCACATGTGGGGTGGATCCGTTCCACCCTCCTTTTGGATAGAGTTGAAGCTTAAGGCTAAGAGGCTTATAAACTGTCCCATCCTTTCTGACTCCCCTTGACCCTCTTTTTCTGCGTCGTGACGTCGGTGCCCTATCTCTTTTCTATAGGTATTACAACGCAGGGCATCGAGGAATTGACCGCTCGCGATCCTCCACCACGCGTCACCCTCGTAATACAAGAGGTGCCTTGTCCTCATGAACTATGTGTGAATATTGAGGCTCAAGGATCATCGTTGTGGGTACCTCTCTCTTTCCAAGCCACATCTGTTTTGTTTAGAGACTTCCTTGCCTTCTTATTATTTTTCCCCGCTTATATTCATCTTCCCTCGAATTTAAATTCCCGCGTCGCGCCCACCTGAGGGATTCGTTAGCAAGGACAGGTGGGTTTCTTGCCATGTATTTTAATGTTTTTCTTATGTAATTTTTTTTTAATTTATTTGTTATTTATTTTTTGTTCCCCTCCTTTTGAAAAGCGGCATTGCCGTGAGTTGTGGTATTCATTGTAAAAAAAAATAATATATATATAATAATATTATAGATTATATAATATATATATATATATATATATAAATAAATATAATTATATTATATATAATATATATATTATATATATATATATATATATATTATTTATATATATATGAATACAAGCACATTTTACATGTTCTATATATATATTATTATATATTATATATTATATATATATATATAAATATATATAATATATATATATATATATATTCATATAGTATATATATATAATATATATATATGATATATATATATTATATACCTAATATATATAAATTAATTATATAATAAATATATATATATTATATAATATATATATATATAAAGATTTTTGTTTATAATAATATGAAATATATAATGTATAGACATATTTTACTTCCAATAAAAGGAATAAAATAATGGAACTATAAATATAATTTGAAAATAAAAAAAGATAATTTATACATATAAAAATTTCTTAATTTTGATCTTGCTTAACAGCCCAAATGATGATAACTTCCTTCGTTATATATTGTGAAAAGCTATATGAACACTCATTAAGCCAGTTCGCCTAGTTTTCTCTCATGTAAAATTGAAAAAGTTTGCTTTGAGCATTTTCAGAGTATGAAATATGTTTTGGATTCACATTTGAGTGAGGTAATGCTAAAAATCCTAACAATCTAAATATTTAGCAACCAGCATATCAAATTAAAGTTCCAAACTTTACACGTTTTGGGACCATATGTCATGGAATAGAAACTTTATAAGATTAGTAAGTCCGCACTTTATTCGCAAACTTGCTCTCTAAACTGGTTGAAAAATCATCAGGAATATAAATTGTAATTGCCCTATTATCTTTTCATTTTAAATTTATTCTCACAAGAGGCATTATAATTTCTTCATTATCAGAAAACAGAAGTTCTGTTGCAACTTCAAAATGTTTGAAAATGTATCAATTTGGAATTGTTTTTTTTTTTTGGGGGCTTTTTTCTGTTGGAAAAAAACCCCCTTTCCTTTTTTTTAAAACAAACATCACATTTTCAATATGTTTTAAGAGCAGTGGCTGTCACTAATTATGGAGAATGCAATGTAATACATAATGAAAGGGTGTTTGGAGAATAAAGTTAATTAAAGACATAAATAAATAAAATTATAGCATTGCTTTTGCTCAAAGACTTGAAAAGATCTAATTTTTTATAAAAGGTTAATATCTTGATCCTTTGAAGCTCCTCTTAAGCTTCAACAATGCTTTAAAAATTTCATTAGGTCGTAACAATCCATCGAAATTTTCCACCTACCTTGTGTCGCCCCTTTGTTATAGCTTTGTTTATTTTGTGTCTGGGAAAATCTTTCTTTTTTTCTTTAAAATAGTAGTCCGGCCTTGCGCAATCTAAAACTAGCATTAGGCATTCGCATGTGCATAAAGTTTTAATGAGTTGCTACTTCACATAGATGTTGAACAGTGATGAACATCTAACGCCGGCTGGATATTTTCGACTGCTTAAACACCTCTAAAACAATTCTTCATTGCTTTTACACCCTCATATATCGTTTTCCAATCAGAAAGTTAATATTATATCAAAGTTCCGTAGTATTACCTCAGATAGATATAAGGAAACAAAGAACCAGTTAGAGCAACATGACCTATCGAACTGGTCCCAGTCAACTAATATTTATCAAATTACAGCCCCATGCGACACACAACCTACACCACCCCCTAAGGCCTGTCAATTTCCTAAATAAAGGTCAATTATAATTTATACGCCAACTACTACCAAAATAAAATCTCTTAGCTAAGGTTCATTAACCACAATACCAAGCTTAAAAGTTTATTGTATACTGGTAGCACAACATCCTGCGGTTACTTAATAACTTAACTAAAAACCCCCACTTGGCCACTTCAGAATGTATACTATTAATATTGCCCAAAACAACCAGTATACCATCCAATAATTCCTTTAATATTGCAAGCTGATGTCACACTCAAACAAACTCCTGCGCGGAACCATTCAAAAATTTTAAAACACTATTACAGAATGAATCAGGTTACACGTCTTCCCACATTTCTTATTGTGTCCCCAAGAAAAACTGACCGTGGTAAATATTTTATAGGCTTGTATCATGTCCTATGACTGGGAGAATTTGAAGGGACATAATGGCATATGCGGACGATCTGGCATGTTGGAGCGAGAGAGAGAAGAGGCGATTCGAGATCTGGGGATTTGTTGCGGAGGGAGTTGGAGGAAGCAGGGATTAAGATGAACATACAGAAGACCGAGATATTACAGAACCGGAGGAAATGAGGAGGTGATGAGAATGATGTGAGAGAGGAGGAGGTGAAGGCGCGTAAATACCTGCAATTATCTCGAAGGATATTTTATAACAGAAGGGAGAAGTGGAGGAGAGATTACGGGAAGAATGGAAAGTATGGATTTGTTATGAAAGCGGTATACCCCATGATGAAAGATACAAACATTCGGAATAGAGGTTAAAAAAATGATTTTTAACAGCATACTGACACCCACACTCTGTACGGAGCGGAAACATGGACATCAACGAGAAGAGAGGAGAGTAGATACAAGCGGCCGAGATGAGGATATTAAGAACTATGATGGGAAAGAGTAGGAGAGACAGAATAAGAAATGAGTATTAGAGAAGATATAGGTGTGAAGAAGATTACACTGAAGATGGATGTGGGAGATTGAGATGTGGAACATTCTGGAGAGGAGGAGCAGGAGAGAATGCGAAAAGAAGATGAAGCGACACCAGAGGGCAGAAGACCAAGGGAAGACCGAAGAAGAGCGGTGGAAGACTCTCTGGAAAGATGTCAGTCTACCAAATATGAGAGCGCTGAAGAGAAGAGGAATAGTGCAGGAGAGGGACGTCTGGAGGAAAGGATGCTTGCGCGTCTTACGGATGAGATCCTTCCTGGGAAGGAAAGAAAGAAAGAAATATACTATATATATATATATATATATATATATAATATATATATATATATATATCATATATATATTATAATTATAATAATATATATATATATATATATATATATACTATATATATATATATAAGCAGACAACAGCCATTTAACCTAAGAAATCTTCACAAACTACAAATATGTTTCCTCATTTCTATTTAATAAAACATTATACTCGGAAATGACGAAACTATTGTTTTTAATATTATTACAAATAATAATAAGAACTTAGCCATCCAAAAATTTTAATAACTTAAATAATTTAGGGAAGGGTCTACGGATTATATATATATCATATATATATATATAATATATATATAATATATATATATATATATATATATATATATATATATATAATATATATATATATATATAAATAATATATATATAATATATATAAATATATATTATATATATATATATATATATATATATATATGATATATATAATATATATATAGATAATATATATATATATATATATATATATATTATATATACAGTATATGCCCATATAAAATACAGATGTATATATATATATACGTATATGTATATATATATATATATATATATATAATATATTATATATATATATAATATATATATATATATAAATATATATATATATATAATATATATATAATATATATATATAAGTATATATAATAAACTACTACATTAGTTACATAAACTTACATCTAATATCATCTACTCACTGAATGATTAGTTCTTAAAAATAGTAAAGCACTGCCAGAGTTCTCTCATTTTTCCTCTTTGGTTTGATTTTATAATGCGAAGAGCAGAAAAAGCAGCTCCACGCTAACTTGCGTTTGAGGTAGAGCAGTAACAGCAATTTTAGCTTCTTGTACCAATGTCATGATACTCTTCGAAGTTACATAAAATTTTTCAATTCTTTCAGTGTAGCAAAGAAAAATTATTTAAAGCTTATGGATATTGTGTACAAGGATAGGAAGACCTTGACCTTTTCTGAACCAATCGACGCCTATTCGACTAGCTCTTCAATATCTAGAAGCTTTTCATACTAATCTTTCGATAATTATGAAGAATGACTTTGAAAATGTAGCAACGGAATAGTTTGTTCATCACTTACAAATGTTAGATGTATCCTTTTTCTTGAAAACTTCATGCAACCCTTAATACAAAATGTCCAAATTGCAAAGTGCCAGATTTAGCTTTTGTTGTTCTCTTCATAAGCTTACCCTGTAGATTTATCAATATAAAACAACAGCTAGTATAATATCAATGAGAGAAATTTCTCTTCGTAACATGGAGTCTTTTATTCCTTCGGTATCTTAAATATAGATGGTATAAGGTTGAAGGTTGAATTGAGTTTAGAAATATAACCAAATTGAAAACATAGTCCTGCGTTAAACTTCGAAGTTGCAATGCATTTGTAGTAGAAGTCGAAAAGTCAACAAACTTGCATGAAGTGATTGAAGTCATCACAGAGTCACAATTTATAACTTGGTCAGTTTAAAATTTTCTCTCCACTCTCTTCAAAAGTACCGACTCCGACTCCGACTCCGACTCTTGAAAATTAACGACTCCGACTCCGACTCCGACATCTCACCCTCTTCAAACTTACCGACTCCGACTCCGACTTTTCTCTCTCTCTCTTGCCCCTTCCTTATTTGCTCTTGCCGCTCGTATCACGTGACAGACCGCACCATTTCAATTCTCTCGTAATCGCCATCTTGGTTTTGAGAAATCATGTTAACTGCTGCTCCAGTTATTTTACAATTAATGGTCGACAAGTTGTTTTGCCATTGACCAAATGTACTTCAAGTTTTGCATCTTTTAACTGTGCCTTATTCATCGTATCGTGAGAACTGGTTTTTGCATCGGTTTTTGTTTTGTGACACACGACTTCATACTATTAGCCTATAGGGTATGCCAATCGGTGTTTTTGTGTATCTAATTGTTCAAATATTTCATTTAGTATCAAAGTGTTATGGTTAAAATTTAAATATTAGTTTTTTTTCAATTATAGAACAACTTTTTTTTATTACATTTGATATAATTTAATGTATTTTATTTATTAGATCCAATTTTTATATTAATTTCCCACGCGTAATATTGTCACGTTTAAAATAGTCACCTATAAAAATCCTCCGTCAAAGAAAATCTGTTTTTCAAGGGCGGATACTTACTTATTTTTAATTATATATCGTATTTCAAATATAATTTTTTTCATAAATCATTTCTTTATGTATTGTGTATTTTATTGTTAGGTTTATGTTATGTTCATTATGTATTGTTTATCTCGTTAAATATATAGGTTTGTAATGAAAGCAGTTCCGAGGTTCTTTATTCAAAATTCCTTCCTTTTAATGAGGATCAACTCCTCAATATATAAATAGATATATATGATATATATATATGATATATTAATTATATTATATATAATATAATATATATATAATAATATATATATAATATATATATCTAATATATATATATATATTATAGTATTATATAATATATAATATATATTAATACAGGCTAGCAGGATTTCATGTAGGGGGCAAGGGTCTGAGTGATATATATATAATATATATATATATATTATATATAAATTTATATATAATTATATAATATCTATATATATATATATATATATATAATAATAATATATATATATTATATATATATATATATATATATCAGCTTATTCAGGCGCCAAATGCTATCGACATACTTAGAGTTCCAGCGGAAGAATACTGTCAGAAGAAACTAGCTGTATAAAAAGCACAGAGCTAGTTGACTTCAAGCCAATGTGAAAACGAAAACATTAAAACATATTATTAAAAATGATGTTTATAATTATAATTACGTCAGTTATAGTAATTACTCCTTCGATCATTATCTATCATGATATACTCTTTTCAGTTTTATTACTAATAAACCCTTTTAAAAAGTCGCTCTGGCAAACCAAATAAGGTTCATTTTTTTATTTCGCAAGATTTAGGGGGGCAAGTTGCCCCCCCCCTGCACCCCCCTGCCTACGCCATGTAATTTATATATATATATATATATATATATATTATGATATATATATATATTATATATTATATATATAAATTATATATAATATAATAATATATATATATATATAATATATATATATATATTATATAATGATATATATATAATATTATATATATAAATATATATATATTATATATAACTATATATATATATATAGTATATCTATATAATATATAAATTAATATATATACTATTATATATATATATAATATATATATACTTATATATATAATATATATTCAATATATATATATATAGGAGTATATATATATATACTTTCTGACCTATCGATATTTAAGTTTTAAAATCGATTTTCGATATATGTGTATCGATTATACCCAAATATTAATCTTATTCTATCATAGATATATATATATATATATATATATATAAGATATATTATATATATATATATATATATATAATATATATATATTACATATATATTATATAATATATATATATATATATATATATATATATATATATATATATATATATATATTAGAATATATATATATAGTATATTGCTACAGTTTGTACCTACACCCTTTCGATATGAAAGCGAATAGAAGATATTTGCTTTAACTTGGAATATAATGTATATATGAGATAAGGACGAATCCGTGTAAATTTCAAGTCTGTAAGGATGTATATAGAGGCGGCACCCCCAGAGCGTAGCGCTACGCCCGCGTTTATACCCTTTTGGCTTTCCATACCCGAGATTGAGTTAGCCTAAGGCTAATCATCACCCATGTGTTCGATGCGCAATGAGAAGATCTTGCTTCCATCCATCCACCTCAAGACCAGATCAATCTCCACCCAAATATTATTATTATTATTACGTCGAAGATTCGATTTCCGAAGCAAATCGAATTGAGTCGAAAAAACATCCTGTAAGGATCGTTTTTTTTTTCACGCACTCGACTTGCTTCCGCCGTGCCGCGTCTTCGCATCCGTTTTGACTTTGACGTGAGGCCAGCCTAGCCTCCGACTCGAACTTATCGCTATCGTGCTAAAATTGGAGGATGGTTAGCTGGTAAACAGAACCTCGGTGATACGAAGGTTACGCCTTCGTGGGTCCCCCGAAGGGGCCCACCCCCATTAAAACATTAAATATGACGTATAAGCTGAAATTTGTGAGAAGATTCAGCATGTTGAAGTTTCTAGAAAGACTTGATATAGGAATCTGTGGAGTTGGTTCCGGCACCGTGCTGGAGCCACTGCGGTAGCCAGTTTAATAAAACAGTCGTATTAAATCAACAATGTTGTGTCCCTATATACGTTTTCAAGTCGTAGATCTCGAATATGATGGTATAAGTCCGTAGGGTGTCTGACCCCCCTTAGCGGGTCCTGACTGAAAAAAGAAGCACAGAGTGCAAAACAAGGGTCGAAGGAGGAAAGATGAATAAGAGAAGAATGAAGAATGAAGAAAATGAGAGTAGGATTGGACAGCTGCCACCGGTGCTGTCCGCTGCGCGTGCCGATTTATTAAATATTTGTTTAATGGTCAAATATGGTGTCCTTATATATGTTATGGGGTCTGTAGATTGAAAATAATGGTTTCAGAACAGTCAAGAAATAAAAAAATAAATAAAAAAAAAATAAATAAATAAATAAAATTTCTTATTCTTTTTATGTTTATAACTTACAAATTCACGTTTTACATACCCTAAAGCAGTAAATCACTAAATCAAACCACCATTCAAGCCCTATCCAGCCACCCTCCTGACCATCTGTGATCTATTGATCTATGATTTAAGGTACACATTTTGAGTATCATTTGGATAAACATAAATCAAGTTCTTTATACAAACATCAACAAATTATTGTACGTAACAAAGTCTTCACATTAATAAAAGCTACTTAGCATCATCTGAACTAGAATATAACCCACAATGAGAAACTTAGCCCATCTTAACAGGAATAAATGGTTAACTTTAACAAAGTTCCACACTTAACAACAGTAAAGGAACTAAACATAACATCCAAAAACCTAACTTATTCACACTTTGTCAGCGTATCTCTAACAAAACAATGTTAATTTACATTAACATGGTGATATGTAACAAAAATTTGCATAACCGGTTGAATTATCATACAAACCGATGAGTATACTCTAACGTAAAACAAGCTTTCACAAATAAGCTAACATACATCAACTGCAACTAAGAAGTATAATGTACAAAAGGCAACCCAGACACATCTTAAGCAAGAATAAACGGCTAACCTTAACAAAGATCCACACTTAACACTAGCATAATACTTATAGGGTAAAGACAAACAAAGTAAAGTTTTTATTCTCTGTAAAGCTAAACTATGAACATAACATACTGAACACAATTGCTACACGAATAAACAGCCAGCCCCAACATCTTAAACAACAAAGTGTACATAAAGCTTAAAACATGTTTCAGGTGTAAATAATCCTGCTGATAAAAGAGCAAAATAAAATAAATACATTCGTACATATAAGTTTAAATATATTTTAAACCATCTAATTCAGGTTGCGACATAGGCAATTCTTATTTTTAAAAAATTCTCTCCC